>JAWQUT010000487.1:67724-86666 GCA_033807755.1 Ellobium chinense
GGAGGCGCGAAGAATAGACAATATTCTCCGTCGTTTTCAAGTTGCTTGGTTCCTGTTTGGGGCTGTGGTACGGCACTTAGAAAGACAAATGTACAACGTCTTGCAGACTGTCTAAATGAGGTAACAGTCACTTTTTAACTACATCAAGTAATTGGTGTGATCAGAAGGCTTAATTTGTGTACTTTCATTAAGTGAATAATTTTTGCACATATGTCATTCTTGCTTTAACCCCTCGATAACTGGGTCCCTGCAACCTGGTCGCCACTGCAGATGTTCGCGAATACAGGTGGTTGTTAGATCAAGTTGGACTGTTTTCATCTTGAAGACCTATAGCTCAGATCTTAGCCTCTTCTGATTTGTCTTAAACATAATAAATTTTATTCAAGTTTCTTTAGTTTCTTTATTCTTTAAAAGCTATACGGCAAACGTCGAAAATACAAGCACTGGTAACAATCACTTTCGACAATATACCGTTGACTGCAGTCCTAGAGCAACAGCCGAAATAACACTAAATCTAAATTAACGCTGTTACTGGAATAAACTGGGATCACTAATCTCAAAAAAAAAAAAAAAAGGGGGGGGGGGGGGGCGGAGAGCCTGAGGAGGGGGTGGTCTCTGTCATTCAATATAGGCTTACCTTCAGTATATCTTCATCGGTCCTGATTCCAGGTTGTCTTTCCTGATCTGCGCTACAGAGGTAAACAATTAATCTGTAGTGCACGTAGCCCCACAGTACTTACCATGGCCCAGCGGTTCCAGAGCTGCATCTGGTTGGAGTACTTATTTTCCTCACCTATAAAACATGGCATTCTAATAATGCATTTTCTCTTCTCCACACCCCCAAACTTGTCTTTGCGATGCGTAGAATTCAGAAGAGGGCTGGGGGAGGGGGGAAGGGGAGGTGAGCTGGAGGAAGGGATTTGCAATCCACAGTGTATGAAGAATCACACAGTTGTTTAGTACTACCAAAATCACGAAATACGGACAGTAATGTACGAATGTGATATCAATTTGTAGACCCGAATATTGCTATCAACTTTTTGGAGGTGTTTAGTGTTACTGATCAAGATGTTTAACTAAGAAAACCCAATGTGTTGTTGCTGCTGTTGTTGTTATTGTTGTTGTTGTTGTTGCTCTTCTTCTTCTTCTTCTTCTTCTTCTTCTTCTTCTTCTTCTTCTTTTTCTTGTTGTTGCTGTTTTTGCTGCTGCTACTGCTGTTTTAGCTGTGGGCCACAAATCAGTCAGATGAAAGAATATCGAAGAACTAAGTGTACTACATTGTCATGTAAGCAAATCCCTTGCTGTCCGAAAGGTTCATTCACAATCAGCAGTTCGGTAACCCCTCCTTTTTTTTTCTTGTTCTCTCAAATTCATCAGAATCATTCATTAACAGCATATCATAAGAGGGACAGCTCTTTGTTTTCCCTTCAAGCAAGATATAGTTTCCATGCTGATAAGAGAATTGTCTATCTTGAGAGCTGAGGATACAAGAAAAATGTAAGCCATGGCGGAAGTTCCGAAAGTCCGTCACAAAAGTTCTTCGATCTTCACTGTTAAGCAAAACCCGGGTCACTGTCATCACTAACACTGGAAGAATTCGATAAATCACTGAAAACATCCCTAGCAAGACTAATAATGTAGCAGTGATGGGTCTATAAGGTTTTGATAATCTTCTGTAAATTGCGTACTTGGCTATTGGCAGTGAAAGATATAGTCAGAATGCTAGCGATCAGCGCCTGTAAATGGCGGTGACACCGTATGCTCCCCAGGGAGCTGAGAAAATCCTAAAGTTATCAGGCTTGCTGGGGTAGTAATGGTGTGAAATCGCGTGAGCGGGTATTAACTGGATATAAGACTAGTAGATTTCATTATTATTAGCAGAAAGCTTGTATTTCCAAATTCGGATCTCTATTGGACCGTTATGGCAAAGGCAGAATGAGCTTACTTATGGCATTTCCTCGTGGTGTAACTTTTACACGGAAATACATAGGTAAACCCTCGTTTAGTTTCCTCTTTTTAGGCTTCTTTGTGTAAACAAAAACTCTATTTAGACCGAAGTTCGGTCTAAATAGAGTTTCTTGTTCAGACTGTGCAACGATCATATTGCATGATGCGAACTAGAGTTAGATGTGAATTTCACCTCAAAACAAATATTTTATGTTGATTTGCGTAGTGCCTTTCTTCTTTGTAAGTTGTTGTTTGTTTTTCCCAGTCATGTCATTCCACGTGACCCGTAATGCCCTCGCACTGTATTGTGCAATAATCTACTCCTTCTTGTGTGCTGGCAACTCTGACTGAGTTAGGCTCTGAGCACTATGCGTGTGCTCATTACGTAATATTTCGGTTTGTGTGTGTGCGCACGTGCCATTGTGTGTGTGTGTGTGTGTGTGTGTGTGTGCTTGTGTGTGTGTGTGTGTGTGTGTGTGTGTGTGTGTGTGCGCGCGCGCGCGTTTTTGTGTATGTGTATTCGTGTGTGCGTGCATGCATGCGTGAGTGCGTTTGTGACTTGGCGTTTTATGGTTTGAGAGAAAATACAAAAAGCTTCATTCTTCATTGTCGCTGTAAGCATATATCAGTTAGAGAAAAGAAGGTGGAAGAAACAGTGGAACTCATACGCACAATCCCGTACTGACCGAAAAGTTCACACACGATCAGCAGCCCAGAACGGGAACGCCTAGTTACAGCTTTTCCTGTGCGCAGACTAACTCACTTGATGCTAGAGACCCGAGAGGAGGTCACCTGACACAGTGTATGTTCTCAAATTACATGGAGGCGCTATGCTAACATTCTTTGGCTTATTATTCGGAATTCGACAAATTGACAAATGCATCATGGTGCTTTAGTTCTAGAAATTGCGGAATTTAATGTGTGTGTGCCTCTAGGAATAGTTGTTTCATTAAACCTGTTGTGGATATATTCAGTGGTGTGAAATGTTACCTATATGTGTGAAATAAGTTTTTATTTTTATATCATTGCTTGAACGCATACAAACATTGTATTGATGACGAGCACGAACCAAGGACATCTGTCACAGATGGTAGTTTTAATGTTTTCTTGTTACAGGGAGAAATGAACATTGACTGTGACCTTGTTTCGCGATTGTTATGCAGGGTTTGCTGGGTCATGCTGATCGTGGTTAAAACTTAATTCATCTATATTCATGGAGATAATATTATGCTGGCGCCAAGTCCATAAACTGCTCTGGCGCTGTTGTTAATGATCGTGTGATCATGACATCATAATGTGATAGTAGCGCTCCACTATTCACAATTCACAATTCAGTTAGCAATATTTCGTTTACCACTCGAGGTTATCAATACGGCTATGATCACCGCAACAACATCAATCATTATACGGCTTTTGATCCCTGTCATGAACACTACGTACAAAGAAAAAAATAAGACTAATGCCTGCATACAGTAAACCTCGATGTAAAGTGATTCAGTAAGTTTTGCACTTCGTCAAAAAGTATGAGTTTACATGCACGAATTCATTATGATTATCTGATTTGGACCTTGATACTAAGTACAATAAATATACCTCAGTGATAAGTATAATTTTTCCATGAATAGAGACATACTTATAATCGAGGTTTGCCTGAACTCTGAAGAAGAGACAATGTTTTACCGTTAAAAAAAAAAGAACTGGTATGGTGCAACATCTTTCATGACTGAACTGCGCACTCTCATTTCCCTGAAATTATGCACATTTTTAACACAAGCGGTTGGTTTGTACTGGGTTATTCCAAATCACCCTGCAATCCGATCTCGAGATTGTCAAATGTCACATCATTCATCACACGAATTACAAATGATAAAAACTGACGACTTTTAAAACATTAAAACTTTGAGTTCTAGAAGTGAGGTAAATTTCTTTATTTGTATAGGAAGGAGAAAATGTGAGGCAAGCCATCAACTAAGCTGCCTTGCGAGTATTTTATAATCACTGCCAAAGACCAAGTTTGAGAAGATAGACCGACTTGATAAGAAAAATTCATGCCCCTCAAGGAGTCGAATTCAGTGGCTGTAGGTATGATAAATTCGTAACATACTACAGTTCTGCGTTGACTGCAGTGAACTCTATTAATGTTTTGGGAGTCTCCCATGGTTACCGCAGTGCGTTAACTAACGTAAGGCTTATGCATGTATACGACCACAGGATCCCTTAGCTTGCAAGCTGAGCGTGCTGAACTTACTAACTTCAAAGCACTTCAATCTTTATATATTCCTATCGCCTGATAATGTTTCAATAACTTCCACATGTGAGCCTAATGCTCGTCTGTGATCCCGACACATTTCTCGACTGCTCACACTGCGATCATAACAATAAAATCAATCATTATGTTGTTATGCTGACACATTTTCCAACTATTTACACCTGGCTACCTGGCTTGGCAACACAAGCTGCGTGTTATATCTGCAACACAAGTTTAGTGGCTTCTAAATTCAACACTGAAGATGTTACCAGACAAGTACTGCATACTCGACAGTTTAGTAAATAGGGAAATGAGAAAGGTAGTTGTCGCGCTTGATGTTGAACTATGTGTAACCGAGTGAAAGGCATAATAAATATCATGATCTTTTCTTCTAATTCAGTTCATCAAGGGCAGGAGTGTGAGCCCATTTTTTTTTGTTTAGATGTTACACATTATCTAGGCAAGTGTGTCATCAGGCATTTGTCTAAATTACTGTGAAAGATCAGTTCTGAGAAGAAAGGCCGAAACAAATCTATAATACTAGAAAATGTACTGTTCCTCTCGCGGATTGAACCCAGGGTCTCTCAGCTTGCAAGCTTGAACGTGCTACCACTACCAAAGGGTTGCTAACTTCACTGCAATTTAAACCTTAAATACTTACTTCCTGAATTTTGTTCCCTAACTTCCACGTCGGAGCCTACTGTTTACACGTGTTCCTGACAGTTGCTCGACTGCTCACACATGGTTTCTAAGTTACCTTGTGCTTTGTTGTTTGTTGTTTTGTTGTTGTTGTTGTTGTTGTTGTTGTTGTTGTTGTTTTTTGCGAGAATCTAATTTTTGCGATCTCCACAAGACGGGTTGTTTAATGTGCATGTGAGGACAGACATAATTCTAGAGTAATCCCAAGTGAAACTACTGGACCGCTGAAAAAAACATCTGACAATGCTTCTTCGTGTTATACATGTACTATAATCGACAATATCCCAATAATAACTTAATTAATAGCATAAAGGTGAATGCCTCCTGTATGTTTTTTTCACTAGTAATAAGCCCTTTGAATATTTTTTGAACAAGACCTTTTTCGGGGAAAGTTATTTTCGTGTGTGAAGTTTAACTCGCTAAATTCACGAAACTTGAATTCTTGAAAAAAACAAGCAAAAAACAACAAGAACAACAACAACAACAACAAGAACAACAACAACATCATCATCATCAACAAAAACTACTTTTGTTATAAGTCTTGAGAACTCATTGACCAATGGCATGGGGACAAAATAACAGGTCAAAGCTGAACTGACCAGAGGTATCACTGACCTAGCCTATGGTAGTGTTAGTCATAATATTATGTTGATATTCGGTGCCTCTTCAAAGATTTACAGGGGCGATCCAGGAAGTTGTCTAAAGGGGCCTAAATTCTTTCCAAAGGCACGCGCGCGATCGCCGAAGACGCTAGCTAATCTAGGGGATGCCGAGGATATGTTCCCCGGGAAAATATGGAGGGGTGGGGAGGGGAGGGGGAGGGGAAGGAAGCATGAAGAGCAAGTGAAGCTTTGTCACAATCAATTTACTCTCAAGGTAGTCTAGGTCCCCTAACTCCTTACAATCGAAATTTCTGTTTGAAAAAATCTTTTTAGTGTTGAAACATAAACCTATGTTACGAAGCGTAACACTCTGCGTCCCAGATCTGCCAGTTCACTTAGTAAGAATTAGCACTACCTCACTGCCAAAAGAAGTTTTTACACACACACACACACACACACACACACGCACGCACGCACGCACGCACGCACGCACGCACGCATGCACACACACACCCACACGAGGTTTACTAAGTTTAGGTTAGCGACATAATAGCAAACGATTGAAGAACACATGTCACGGAGATCATCATAACTCCATTATTTATGTGCATGTGCTGTGGTCACATTTTTTTCCTAGTCAGTCAATGTACATGCAAATGTATCGCTACTGTTCTGGCCGAGTAGTATATTAGAAGCGATGGTTCAGACTCTATAGTGAAACCCACCAAGCTAAAATACAGTAACTGAAAGCTAGATAAAAAGGATGGAGAGTGGTCTTGGGAAACTCCCCTTAACTGCAGTAAGCCTGTCTCTTCTGCTGGCTGTCTTTTGTACACTCAGCCATATCAGAGTGGTGCAGTCTGCTTCGATAAGAAATGAAGCATCAGCTACAAGAACGCCCAACACTGGCAGTGGCACAATGCCCTGCTCCAACTTAACAATTGGACAGCGCGATTCTTGCGACCACGACCTCTTGGTGACTCTGTACCCAAGGTCGACCAAGAGCGCGTTGTTTTCGCCTGGTAAAATGACCTTTGCTAGAAGACTGAATGAGGATATCTTCACGGCTGGGCAGCTAACCCCGAGACAGATCAAATACGCAGCCGATTCCGGTTTCAAAAGCGTTTTATCCATCTTTGATCACGACGGTGAAAGAAGTCAAGATGGAGAAACGGTGGTGATTTCCACAGCCGAGGAGAAATACATCGTGGAAGATTTATCTGGCATGAAATTTTTTAAAGTTCTCCGGAGGGGCGACGACTGGTTTAGTGTTACCGCTGTAGAGCGAATGACAGAGGTGTACCATCAGCTTGAACTCCCGGCCCTTTTTCATTGTGAAAGAGGCGTATCCGTCGTTCTAATCACCCTGCTCTATTACGCAAACCAAACGCTCTATGACCCACTCTTTCAACCGAAAGTCGACATAACACGGTTTTACGAAATTACCAGGATACATGGTCTCGATTTCGTGGAACTGTTGAACTTGACCATCCCGACTGTGGAGGCAATAACTGGCCAAGACTTGCCCGACTCCGCCAGGTCACCCAACATCTCACTGCCTACTTGGTTTGATTACTGGCGGTCATTCCCAATTCACTATCACTGGTTTACAGCTGGACAGATAAACTCCAAAGAACTCAACCAAATAAAGAAGACAGGCTTCGTTACGGTAATCAACATTAGAGCAGGTCTTACAAATGACAAGGGACCTTCACAGGTGAGTACAGTACTATAGTTTAGATAGACCTACAATGCTGTCGTATCTTCCTTCTGTCTTTGATGAGAACTTGTACTTCTGTCCTTTCTTCCGTCCGGAGATCACTCGCGGCTATAAGAGCTCAGAAAGAAGTCAGCGTCCTCGATACCACTAGGTATGACATCATCACCATGTTGCCCTTCCATAATGACGACGACCACTTCGCTGATCTCCAACACCTGTCATCATAGACTTTCTACACTCAATGGCACTCTATCCCATCACCCTTAGAGTTTCTTTCTGTTGTAGAATCAGTTATCACCACTTGACTAAAATAATTCAAGATCTTTGACCTCTGTTCTAAACATCCATCATCAGCATCTACAGGCCTTTTTCATTTTTCTACAAACATCATTCATAACCATTATCATCCCCCTTCCCCTTCCCTTCTCCCAACCCTACCACCCCCAGCACCTCGAATGTCAATCACTGTCGTAATTCTGTGATCATCATCACAACCATTACTTCACGATCCATCCATCCATCCATCCATCCATCCATCCATCCATGCATCCATCATTGGTCCTCCACAAACCAAGCAACACTAGACTCCCACCGTCTACCGCTGTAGGAAACAGTTGAGCTCATAAACATAAGATCGCGAACACCAACCTACGGAACAAGCACACAGCCTCCTAGACAGTCCAAGGAAGGTCTCCAGAAAAGCGTCATTGACCCTAGCAAACCCACAACGTACATCAGCCGATCATCTTCGACCAACTACGAGAGCCAAAATCCTGAGGAATTCGGGGACAGCATCGGTTATAATGAGGACTTGGAAAGTTCAGCTGTGACATTCGCTGGCATCGGGTATTCACATATGCCACTGAGTAAGTTTTCAACTTTATCCCTCCCCTTTATTTGTGTGTGCGTGTTTGGTCTACATACATGTATGTGTTTACAGGATGTTATGACAGCCATTTTAATGAGAAACTCGAACCTATTTGTTGTTTTTATATCCTCTCCCTTTTCCCCTCCTCATCTTGCTTCTTATTCTGCTTTTTTCCCCTCCTCCTTCTCCTGTCAGGCAAAATGGGGATAGGCATGCATTTATGCCTGGCTGACACCATCATGTCATGAAAAGGATACTGTTAAAACTTATGAATAAATGCATAGTGGCGGCTCGTCGTAATAAGTGCAGTCCATTGCAGGTGCCAGTTTAGATACGAAAATAAAGGAGTTTATTGTAAAAAAAAAAGGGCAGAAAGAGAGCGGGGAGAGGGGTGGGGATGGGGGAATGGGTGTCACAATTTACAACATTTATACGTTGTTTTCGTGGCGTGGGAAATGAACGGGAGAGTTGTGGGTCCCAAGAGCCGCCACTGTCTAAGCAATATCACGAGATGAGAACTATGGGGCCATCCTGGAATCAGAACAATTTGCTGCTAATTTTTTTATTTTTTTTAATGTTGATATCTTCGTCCTAGTCTTTATTAGACTATGGCCTTTTATGGAAAAAAATATGAAGGCCTATAATTATATATTTTAGTCCGCGTTATCGATATAACAAATACCGGTAACAACCTGGATTTAGGTTCCCTATTTAATATAGTAACGCGAGACAAGAATAGCGAAGAATATGATCTGATTCAGTGTCATGTCCGCATACGTTCATTTATATAATGAGATGGTCCATTGCACGCTTGGTGGGGATGGGGGGAGTTAAACTACTTAAAATTGTGTCGCAAAGGACGATATTATATAGCCGTCTAGTTTGTAGCTTTTCAACGCAGTTGTTACGGATGGATGGATGACTTGTGTCACATCCCGTCATAGACGCATGAAGTTTAGCACATAGGCCAAATCCTGAAACTTCGCATATCATTGGGTTGCGGTGGGTGGGATAGGTGGTCGTTAGTTGGTCAGGAGGGATAGGGGACGGGGACAGCGAATCAGGATGGGACAAATCTCTTCACTGCGGTACAGTTTTCCGTGTACTGTCAGATGGGATTTAAACATTTGTCTAATATGCACACACAGTTAACCTCGGCTCGGAAAATCTTAGATTAGCGGCTATTTGTTGAATACAATTAATAACACTATATTGTTTTTGGTGACGAAACTTAACCGCAGAAATACGAAAATGGTTCGTAAAATCAGTATCCACAGACTAGTTATTGATTTGGTTTAGAGTAAGGAATACGACTAATAAAAAATCTGGCAACAAGATTAAAACTAAATTTGCTTCCGGCAAAGAAACGAAACTACGCAAGTTGGGTGTGGATGAGAAATTTTCGACCTAAGAACAGATGGTACACTTGGCGAACGTACACACTTCAGCTGAACAACTAAATCTATGGACGGTGTGAGGAGAACATCGTCGCTAACGAGTACTGCTTTACATTGAGCAACTTTAATGCAGAGTCGAGACCAAAGTCCGAGAATTCATGCCAAGATTTCATCACCACGTCAGTGTTGTTGTTTTGACATTCTACCGGAGTATCCGGTAGACCAACTTTTTTTTTACCATTCCAGTCAGCCGGATTCTTGAGAGAAAGGGAAGAATAGCGCTGACTTTGAAGGACCCAGAGTGACTTCTTATTACGAAAGGGATCAATTTAACATTGAACTTGATTGAAGGAGACATCATCATCATTTTGTCACAGTACAGTATGGTGACAGTACGTGACCAGTGACCCAATTCATAAGTAAAGGAGGAGCTAACACAAGACAGTGGCACACCACATTTTTAGCCAAGTGGTTTAATAAAAGCTGTTGAAATTAAGCTGCAGAGTAAATCATGGCTTTTTATCGCTACATTTATTTTGCATCATGCATCTTGTTTTTACACAACATTGCTCATGTGTGTTCTTTAATGGGAAATTGTCTTCAAGACATTCCATCAGTATTTCCAAGCAGACTAAAACCACCAGGACTACATAGTCCAAGAAAAGTTTGGTGGGCAAAAGAAATAACCCCAGATTTTCATGTTTGCGGGCGTCTGTCAGAACGTCAAATAAAGTATGCTGCTGATGCTGGCTTTAAGAGCATTGTGTCACTTTTCACTTATCCCGAAGGAGACCCACCTGGAAGTTTTGGAGGAGACTATCTGCCTATTACAGTGGTGGAACGAAAGATTGTAGAGGACACAGCAGGTCTTCAATTTGTGGCACTGCTAGAACCTATGGATGAGTGGTCTAGTGTTGAAGCTATTGAAAAGTTCACAGCCATGGTGCGTAATTTAAAAAAACCAGCTCTGCTTCGTTGTGACAGAGGTTACACTATCACATTTGTGACATTGTTATATCTCGCTAACCAGACAAGGCACAATCCTGAATTTCAGCCAAGGATTCATTCCAAAGAGTTTTTTGAAATCACTGCATCAATGGGTCTGGATTTTTTTGATCGTATTCCACTGGAAATCCTGTCTGAAGTTACTGGAGAACCCTTGGTACAACCAGATGATACAAGCTTACCAAGAGCAAATTTTAATCCTGTAGAGTGGCTTGATTACTGGTTTGCCCACCCTGTTTATTACAACTGGTATACAGCAGGTCAGATACTTAGGTCACATCTTGAACCTCTGGTGGAATTTGGATATAAAAGTGTCATCAATATGAGACCAGGTTTGACACTTGATGGAAAGCCCAGCCAAGAGGAGGTAAATCTCCTGAATATTAAGGAACGTACAGGGACATATGGAGATGCCCATACACCTCCAAGACAGTCAGATGAGAGACTGAGGGAGACAAGAATTGACCCACAACGCCCCAACACATACATCAATGACACATCAACTGTAAATTATGAAACTATTAATGAGGGTGAATTTGGAGATCACATCGGCTTCAATGAAGAATTGGAGAGGAAAGCATTCGAGGGTTCAGGGCTTGATTACTATCTGATCCCTCTTTCTGGTAATTTTATTTCTTAGTAATTATCTTTAACGCTTGATGATAATTGATATGGATGTAATTAGTACTAATTACAGTTGAGTTCACATAACACAATAATGTTTTACTCAAAATCCCAGTCAAACCAAATGACAAGAAAGTTCCCATCCAATGGCCCTCTTTAATCATCTAGCAATATGTAACTTGAAGTAACCCATTAATGAGTAGCAGGGAACCTGTGATAACACAACAGCAACTTTGGTACTGAGAGAGTGGAAAAAATGAGTTTCTGCTGTCACAGTTTTCTCTCACCTTGTCCATTAATAGTCAGGTGTATTGAGGTCGCAACGTTAAATATTGCTTCAATCAAATATGATGACAGTATACAGCAGTTCCCAACAATATGCAACTCAAAAGCACAAAATACCAAACTTGACACTCACAACTGTTGTAAAAGACTGCAGTTTCCCCTTAAATTATTATATGAACAGATTCCGTAAAAATCTCACAACCTGCCAAGATTTGTTTGGTCTTTTCAGTTATATATTAAGAGGATTTTACGATTCATTCAAATTAGTGAGATGGTGATAATGATGATCCATTTATTGTAACCCATGATGGGAGATCTTATTTCAGAGACAGGCACGTCTGTAATTTATCATCACTTAAGATAATTAACTTTTTTTTTTTCTGAGTTAAATGTTTGTCCTGTTTTGTGGAAATAGGGGGTGATTGTGAAGATGCTGCTTATGGACTATTGAGAGAGTCAGATGTGGATTCATCATAATTTAACTAGTGCAATGATACTAATAATCTGGCAGCTTGATCTTGTTCAGAGTGACTGTCTATCATATAGTAGGTGTGTTTTTGAGACCAAAGCAGCAAGATTTACATTGCTTGTCAAGTAAGTTGAGGCTGTATTTTTTTGTTGATTTCGTGGAGAAAATGCATAGAAATTGCCCACCATTAGTGTCGAAAACATTACAAATCCAGCACAAGTGAGAAACCTTTTGCAAGTCTTGATACTTTTTCATATAAAATTATCATGCCTGTTACAAATTGCACCTCTGTCCTTAAACCAACCACCCCTTTACCATATGAATCATTTCTGAGTCCCCCACTGCCCCATTTCATTTGGACTAACCAGAGGATCTCTCTGATGTAATAAATCAGCTCTCACACAAACATTCCCTACCTTTGGTAATCGTAGTACATCATTCATAATAAATGTACTGCCGGTACAATGCAAGACCACAAGGTGTTGAGAGGCAGGCAAAAAAGTAATCCAGTGCTGTTTTTCTTTATCACTGATAATGTGAAATTTACACATAGCATAATAAAGTGAGTTAGCTGGTCTTAAGAAGTTTGCAACAAACTTGTAGAAATGTATTAACTGATGAGTTTTGAGATATTTTAGATGAAAATGTGGAAAATTGAGAATTGTGGAGTAAGATGTTTAAGTGATGGTTTAATATGTGTGCTGTCCTGTCATAGATAATATATATATATAGTGGAACCTGGATATTGAGTGTCATTGAATACACCTAAGTATTAAGTATGGATTTCACACACATGATTTCATTATTACTCTACAGATTCAGTATTACGCTACAGATTCAGTATTACGATTGACCCTTATATTAAGTATCACTCAAGTATTCTCTTTTCACACACCAAGGGCCTGTATATCAAGGTTCTACTGTTTGTTATCTAGCTGTCACTGCTGTATGTGTTAATAAACATGCATTTGTTTTGCCAGGTAAAATGGAAGAGTTTGCAGAATATATTAAGACCTACAAAGATCAGTTCATAGAGATTGGCAAAAAGGGTCCTGTGCTGGTACACTGCGCCTCTGGGAAAAGAGCAGGTAATACTTATTCAAGGTTGATGCTAGCTGTGAATTTGTAAATACTTGCTGGGATGTACAGTATCCACTTAGTGGCGTGGGTCAGTTTTAGCTCTGGATGATATGGCAGTATGGATATCAATAGTCTGCATCAGTATTTGTCTTCTGTCTGTGTTCAATTTCAATATAATTTATTGTTGTTTATAAACAACATGACCAGTTTGACCCCTCCCCCCCTGTAAATATGAACAATCCTGGAAATATTTAAATGATTACTATAGCTTTGTTACAAGTAACATGCATCCAATCCTGAGCTTGTACACTTAAGTAAGTCTTAAGTTAAATATTAAAAATAATATTGGTTAGCAGGACTAACCTCTCATGAATGATAAAATGATATTATAGGAAGGATAAATTATTCTTTGCCAGAATGCAATGGTGACTTCAGTACCACATGATATTTGTTGCAACAATGCAGTATAGCCTTTTTGACCACATTATCCCCCAATGTGTCAGTTGTGTCCCTGTCTCTAGGAGACAGTTGAGAGTGCCTAGCACTCAATGACACCAGAACCACACTTCTTCTCCCGAGATCTGATATATGGAATTCTCTTTATGGCCCAAAATATCGGCTAGATGAAACCAATAGATTTTGTTACATGGCATTGAGTTGAAGAGCTAGAGCCCACATGGCACAGGATCAGTAATGAAAGACAGAGAGTCACCATATATAAGTAATCCTGATGCGCGTATATCCATTCACAGGAATTGTGAAACACACACAAAGGAGAGTATATCAGTGTATTGGTGGGCACTTCAAACTGTCCCATGTCATCAGCAACTGGTTACATTCACCTCTTTTGTAAAGCCTATCACATTAAAGATAAATTTCTTATTTTGTTTGTATGTCTTCAGGCCTTGGATAATCTTCTGCTTGTATTATATATATTATATAAACATCATTACTTTACCATCCCAAAGAATGGTGTAATTTCTGACTGTATGAGCATCTTGGCTTATAAGCATAAACTTAAAGTATATCATGTATCAATGTATAAATTTTCAGGAACATGGTGTCAATTAATAGTCAAGAAATGGATGGAGCAAATTTGTTAACATATTAGTCAACTCTGCTGTATTTATTCCCCAGCACTGGTCGTTGTACTTGTGGCAGCACTTCAGTATGACTTGTCATTTGAATGGGCTCTGCAGCGCTTGAAGGAGATGGGCATGGGAATTTCTGCCGAGAAGGAGGCTCACATTTATGAAGTCTACAAGGAATACCTGCTTCCTGACCAGAGGGTAGAGCTCTGAAAATGTGTTTAGTTCTTGTCCTTGCAATCCAACTCAACTAATTTCCTCCAAAACCACTTATTTATTCTTAGGGATCACACTGTCGTACCTAATCACAGTGGAACCCTGGTAACATCCATCCTTAAGACCAAGCTACTGAGGATGTTTTAGCAGAAGGAGATTTTGTCAAGAGCGGTTTTTATAAAGAACAAAACAGTTGGAATGATGGAAGTGGAGTGTGGTGTGTAAGGGCAGTGTGTTAAACTATGGTTGTGTTAACAAGGTTCCACTGTACTAATTTTACAGCTGATGATGCAGTTTACATGATATATCTTTTTATGACACCAGCAGATATTCCTTAAGTGCACCAAATGAGCAAATAAGGCAGATAAGACTCCACAAAGTCATGTTTTGTCAGTACACATAAAACAGGGAAGTTGTATTTTACCTGTTTCCTTATCCAGATGTTTTGCTTTTTTTTTTTTTTTAATTACCAGAATATTTATCATTGCTCAGGTCACCAAGTTTGCAAGCACAAAATTATTTAACATCATCATCATATGCTAGTCTGTATGAACCACTCCAGGTTCAGGAGGCGATTTGTTGGAACCCTGCATACATGGGTTAAGAATCAGATGTTTACAAATATGTCCATGCATATTTAATGTATAAGACCTCCACTCTAGCATCAGGGAGGTTATAAATATTACAGAATGATATTTCTAGTGTCATTTACTGGGAAAACTGCACGTGTTAATAGTGCGAAGAAAGCAGCAGTTGCTTGAAACCAAAGTGTAAACATGTCCCAGGCACAGAGGCAACTTTTTAGACCATAGTATTCTCATTGATCAAGTGCCTTATAAATCTTTTTCAAGACCGAAAAAGGTCTCTATGGAAGAAATTTGATAGTAAACAAGCACTCTCTGCAACAAGATATCAGCTTTAGGTCATAACAAGCATTATAAGGACAGTATATTACTAAGCTGATGAAAAGAAATGTTGACAGGGATTGTAATGCATGCATTGAAGTGCACTTTGATAAACTGCAGCTGAGGCAGTGGGACGTGAATATCCTGTCGCACTATCCTTCTTTTACCTCTTTACAACTGTTAAAATAAAGGCATTCTTTATTAATCAGAGTACATAAAGATTATGAGGTCCCAGCAAATTTGTTTATTCAACATCTATTATTTTATAAATTAGTGTAAAAGAATCTATATTTTCACTCATTTGTAATTTATATCACAATATAAACAAGAACCTGATTTATAAGGAAAATGTGTACAGAGTTTGCCCCAATCTTGGGCAATGAAACCTGTCAACTGATCTCAGAATATAGTTCAAAGTGTCAGCACTGCCTCAAATTATTAGTGCTGGGGTCCCAGGGCATTCATAATGATTTTAAAGATATTATTAAAATTTGATTGACAGCTCCCAAGCCAGCCAGGAGCATGGAGTTTAATTATCTTACTTCTTTCAGGTGTGCAAACTGTATTTTTAGTGTACCATGCCTTGGTATATGGTTTTCTCTCACTTAACAGTTTTGGGTGATGGGTAATTTTATGTAGCATTTTATTATGTGACGAGAGCCATGTCAGCTTGTTTGGAACACATGGATGTTAACGCAGATTGACTGAATTGTCTGTGATTGCCAGAAAATATGGTGGAAATGTGTTGTTTAAGTTTCTGGTCCTTATCCAACTGTTTCTTGTTTTCTCATTTCATTCATAATCAGATTTTACACCTAATTGACCTAGACTAGTCTTTTTTCTATCCTCAAGTAACCATTAATCATTTACCTATTTTCATGTTTGTCTTCCCTCATCAAAAGTTGTAAAAGGTGATCTCATGCTAAAGACTGGTTAAACCACTGCATCTTCTTGGTGTCAAATAATATTTTACTATAATTTTTTGCTGCAACAGTGATCATGCTTATGAGTCTTGTATACATGTATATACAGGCAATGCCCTTCCCTGACATTACTACTAACTCAGCAAGGCAGATCATTGGCACCATAGTTTTTTTAACTCCCTTGGCAACTAACAGTGTTGTTGCCATTTTCCAAGTGCTGACTATTGGCATGTATAGGCACTAATGTTCACTGACCTTGCCTGGATGTCTATTTTACAAGTGGCTGGATTTGCAGTATGATAATTGTAAGCAAGAATTCAACCCTTTATCTTTATATCCATGGCTTCAAAGAACTGGATCCAGAAAGACAATTTGTGAGGTGCTTGTTGGATACCGAAAAACAGACCTGAATATACTGTGTGTCAGTTTCTACCTGGATATACTGTGTTCATTTCTACTATAATAGCAAAGATAGGCTTATTATCTTTTACTTTCCGAGCCTCCCAATTCTACATGTAGTTTTGATGCAAGCCAAGAATTCAGTTTCACACATTCCTTCATGTCCGTATCTCAGGATCACCTAAATACTGTATCAAAGATTTTATGATTTACAGATGTAAGAGAGTGGCACCTGTGAAGAGGTAATTGAGGAAATCATACTGCCAGAAGTATGCCATACTACTCTTTATGGAGTAATGATTGTGTAATTACTGTGAATGTAGAAGTGAAGCAAACTTATGGAACCTTGACAAAAACCCCACTTTTTGGACCCAGCATTTGAAGGGATGTTACTAGCAGGAGGAATTATTCAGCATGCTGTAAAACATATTCATAGAGGATAAATATATCTCGATTTTGAGAAACGATGCATTAGGGTAGTCAGAATTGTGTTGGCAACAGTCATAAACAAACAAATTGATCCCTCCACACCCTTGCCTCCCCCTTCCCCCCTTAACAGATATGAAGTTGTTATGGCTGGCCATTTATTCAGATTGTAGATTAGCACAGGGGGAAGAAAATCAGTAAATCAACAGTGTACTTAACAGTCTACTGTAACTGCAGAAGCACAGCATAGTCATAATCCTATTCTGGAGAGATGAAACTCTAACTTAAACTAAACTCAACCAATTTTATTCATGGAGCCCACCTCTGACTGAGGCTTGGCCTGAATACTGTAGTACATGATTACTGATAGGGTATTTTCTCGTATTACCTTCTTATCACTGGACTTTCTATAAAAGCAGATTTTTTTTGCTTGAAAGTTACAAAGTTTTACATAAAATATGAGTCTTGATTTGTTTTGTTTTAAAAAAAAAAAGACTATGGAAAATAGCCGGATGTAAGATTGGCTGGGAACATTTGCTACGGCTGTGATAAATTTGTTCTTTGAGAATTGTTTTTTTTATAAAACACATAGTGACAATTTATATAGTTTTTACAAATTTAGAAGAAAAGTGCATGTCTCTAAAGTGTATGGTTTTCTCAAAAGCCTTTGATGGAAATTTTGTGTTTGCAACTCATACCAGTAGATATCTAATGAGTATGTCTTAATGCAATTGACCTTCCAAAATCATTACATCTGCAACTTGTGTTTTGCAGCTAGATGCAGTCCTGCAAATTTCTGTGCATTAATGTAAACACCTCATGTGAAGCATCATGCAGTGTTTGTCAGTGCAGGATAAACAATCGACCCCATTTGATCACAGTTCACCTGGTCACAACTTCTACATAATCACAGCATTTTCAGATCCAAATATACAATGTTACATATGAAAGATACTGAATAATCACAACACATTTTAATGGCCACATTTTCCATGTCTCTGAGAAGTTGTGGTTAAGTGGAGTCGACTGTACTCTGCATAGAATATGACTTTTGTTGTCTTTATTAACTTCAGTGGCATGTACACTTACTCTTATCTTATACCTCAGCTCAGCATTTCTTGTTTATATCATGCAGGCTGTATATATACTAAACACATACTGCATCTTTTAGGTATTTAGTCTGTATTTACATCATTTTTTTTTTAATCTAATCATGAACATGCATCATTATATGCTGTGTAAGTTGAAGGCAGCAATGTCGACTGATTGTCCAGTGTGTCTAGTTAGATAGAGTCAGCATTTCTGTTACCCCAATTATTGCAAAAGTGTTTTTTAATGGCGATGATTTTAATTTTCACATTTTGAACTTGACTTGCAAAAAGCACTTCCCAGGAAAAAGAGTTTCATAGGACTAAAACAATAGAGAAGCCCCTTACTGCCTCTAGTAGGTTTTTGACACCTATTAGAGGGGCAAATCACTCATTGTGTACAACCCAATTAATCCACTAATATGTCATATCCCCCTTTTTTGGGGCCCTGCCAGCCAGTGTCAGGATGTAGAAATATATAAAATGACCTGTGATCTAAATATAGCATCCAATTTTAAGATTTCAGGTACAATTTGAGCCTTCTAGATAAAAAAATGAAGTATTTAGGTCTATGTATTCGCATGCGGTCAAAACCAGCCATATGAAAATATTGGGGACCAAAACTGAATTCAAGGTGACTTTTTTCGAAATACTGTACATTTGTGAAAAATTTTGAGGGTCTTCCCGTTAAAAGATTGGGCAAAAGAAGTACTTTAACCTCCATGGAAGAAATTTCCCGAAATCACAGTGGTATATTTAGAATAACGCAAAATGTTAATAGGGCCAAAAGAAGAAAAAACAATAGGTGTCAAAGACCTTAATAGGCAGCTAGTACCTGGCATGTTTCCACTTAGAAACACAATGTTTACATCATGGTGGTCGAGGTAGGTCATCTAGGCTATCTGGACAGTCTTTTAAACTTCCTCTACCCCTGGGGCCCTCCCCAGCCCCCC
>JAWQUT010000487.1:109955-157337 GCA_033807755.1 Ellobium chinense
GTGTGTGTGTGTGTGTGTGTGTGTGTGTGTGTGTGTGTGTGTGTGTGTGCGAGCGCGCGTGTGTATGTGTTGTATGCAAATCTACATCCTTTAAATGTAGAGTCCTCAAATTTGGCAAAATATCCTAATATATGTGTAGGAAAAGACTGCGGGAGATAGCCGTTTGGGCCGTTGGCTGAAGAGGGAGATGGGGGGGGGTGAGAGCTTGTGTATGTGTGTGTGTGTAAGAGAGAGAGAGAGAGAGAGTGAGAGAGAGAGAGAGAGAGAGAGTCTCGTGCCTAGCGTTATTAGTATTATTGCTAGCCTTNTTGTCCGAATGCTAGTGATCAGTGCCTGTATACTTCCCAAGGAGTTGAGAAAGTCCTTGAGTGTTCTCGCCTTCTGGGGTAATAAGAGAGTGAAGCCGCGTGATGCCGGGATTAGCCTGGATACGGGACTTATAACAACATTGGTTTTATTATTACGATTACTATTATTGTTTTATATTCTTTTGTCTCGTCCCTCGTTTTCCCCCACTACCCCAGTGCTCACTCTGCAGTGCCTGCTGACTGGGAGCCTAAATCGTGTTTTGTCACAGCACACTCTGCACTAAAACTAATGTTTATACCTGTCCTGTTCCTTTACGTTTGACTCTCGTGTGTAATTTTTACAATATACTTTCTGCCGTCTAATTTTACTACGCTGTGCTCAACAACACGATTTGGTCTTGTGGCACGTTTTCTCGTCTGTGAATTAAGCAGTGTTGAAGGCTCTTTGTCGCCTAGGCAGAACGAAATTTGACAGTGAAGTGATTTTATTCCATAATGGATACATGGGTATTGTTTTGTGGACATTATTCTGCGGATGCTGGATCAGACTCTTATTTCAGAGGATTTTAACTCAGTGAAGATACTGTTCAGATCATTCATTCAAGTGGGCATTGCTCTTCTCTTTGTTTACATCTACGTAGCCCCTGAATATGAGTAAAGAAGTTTGTATCTTGGATGAATAGGTAATATAGTCTACTGTATTAACTATTATGATTGCCACCTGTTGGTATTCAGATTTACCGATTTTGTGACCAAGAGGTAGAGCGTTTGTTTCTCCCGCGAAAGGTCGTGGGTTCGAATACTGCTGGTGGCAGATTTCTCTTAGGTATTTTCATGGGTGTTTCGAAGGCACCCTCCTGTCGGCAGCATGATGGGAGTTTGAAGTCCTCTGTATGATATAAACATAAGTTTGCTGAAAGGGACGTTGCGACCTAAAACAAGCAAACACGAAATTCTTCTAATTAATTTAAGTCAACGGGTCATCAGTTTCTCTCAACGTAGATTCTGTGCAAGGAATTTACTTTACATGCACAAAAGAATATCGAAAGAGAGTTATCAGTGCGCCAACTGTTTATTGTCTCCAATAATGAAATCTGATTGAATATGAGAATCACAAAGCAGAAGAAGAATCGGAGAGACACAGAATACATATATGTCGAGAAAAAGAAGAATCTGAGAGAGAGCGAAAGAGCGAGAGAGCGAGAGAGCGAGAGAGAGAGAGAGATGAGTAATGGAGTTTGGAGGGAAAGAATGGTTTGCTAAGTTGTATAGGATTTGTTTTCTGACGTCGTCTGATGTGATTATGTGGTGTGTAGCTTTTGACCTGTGTATGAAGATCTGAATAATTATACTGATTAGTGATTGATATTCACTAGTGTTCAGTAGTTATTTTTAGGATGTTTTAGATACCTGAAGGCATGATGGGAATGACTTGATGAAGCAATGGCGGATATTTTAGCAATAATTTCTGTGATTTTAAGTAATTTTAGGATTCAAATAATGCGTTGCAACAATTTCATTACACAAAATTGTTGCATTTCGTCCACTTAAGCCTCCTGTTCACGTTATCGAAGACTCTGACTACGTCTTGATGAAATTTTTGTCACTTTCCTAAACTGCTACACCCACAAGACTTACACAATGCAATAGCACGTCATATAAGTCAGTCCCGACGCTTCAGTAGTACATAACCACCCAACCAGCGGAAGCTTGTGTGTTGGGAACTGGCCCCTATTCCGGTGTGGCGTTAACGTCCGGTGTGACGAAGGTCCTGGTACGGTTAGTTTATGCCGAACTAACCTGTAAAGCTTTCGGTCTGACCAGGCTCCTCCCATAATACGCCACCATAGAGGAATTGAGGGTTGGGGGTGGAGTTTGACAGTGACAGTCCGGGTCAATATACGGGTTAGGAGCTGTCGCTACGAGCCAAGAGGCGCTAATGTTTCTTAACATTAGCTTGGCTCAGTCATGTCACGTTGGAAAAGTGCCCTCGCAACTACATGTGTTAGGTGATCCGATATGTAAATATCCTGAAATGATCCTAGGGCAGTGTACGCTGGGGTCCCCGTGTCACTTCTTTTGTTTGTTTTTTTTTCTTCTTTTTTTAAACTTCCACGCTTTGTAGCTATGATTATTCTTTTGGTTGTGTGTGTATCGTGATTACTGATTGATATTGATTGGTAGGCATCCTACGGGGTCAGTAATATTAGAGACTATACGGTACCACATTATGGTGACTCACGAGTTCGTGCTTGTGTTGGTTCAGCCGTTTCATGGATTTCAATCGGCTACATACTAAAGGTCATCTGCAGTGTTGACTTTATACAGACCCGTACCACTTTTTAAAAAAAAAGGGGGGGGGGGGGGCCAAGNGGGGGGGGGGTGCCAAGTTCTGATGAGTTGCCCTATTCCCTCGTTCCCAGTCTTTCTCTCTATATGAGTATAATAATATGGCAAGTTCCTTCCCCGCTCCCGTTATTTAACTCTGTGCTCAAACACATTTGCTTTTCATAAAGACTCCTTAACTTCATTGACCCTTCATGCGACTGACAGGCCAAGTAACGATGCACTCATCTATGGATACAGAGGTTCTGAAAGAGCAAAGTTAGGCTAGCCTTAACAATGGACAAATTAATAGGGTTCAGCGGAAGACTTCAGATTAGCCTCTAATCCTTGCCCCCGCCTCCCTCCCCGCCAATAAATTGCCTCCGGGTTGCTAGTTACGCCCCTGATTCTCTTTCATGTATTCAACCTTGAATGACTCCTATGTATTGTGTACGCATGTAGTGCTACAATCTTAATCTTTAAGATTGAGAAAAAAACAAACAAAAAAAACTAGTCTATGTTTCAAAACGCATTGGTAAAGAATAGGAAGAACTTACCTGCTGTGAATTTCATTAAATTAATTTCATTCCGTGGCTATTGTGGTTTTTAACATCCAGAGCGTGATAGCGATATTGTTATATTTTTGATAAAGTCCATGTATATTTTTGAGCATTAGTTTCATTTGTCACTGGCTTGAAATTGTGATGCATTATCATCAGAAAACCGCATGATAATATAGGCAACTTCTGCAATAACAGATCTACTGTGTTAGTATTGTCTGTAGCGATACTGTTATCATTTATATATACATGTATATATATACACATATATATATGTGTGTGTGTGTGTGTGTGTGTGTGTGTGTGTGTGTGTGTGTGTGCGTGCGTGCGTGCGTGCGTGCGTGTGTGTATGTGCATGTGTGTGTTTTACACTAATAAACCGTTTGATAATGTAGACTACTTCTATAATAACAGATTTACTGTGCATCGTCTGCTACTTCTTATGTATGACTTGCAAAGCAAGAGACTGTATGCCCCATCAAGCTTACGATGTTGATTACAAAACGTTTGCTATAAAATCCAGCACCGCAAGGACTGGTTAACGGCATAGTCCACATGTGGTTTTAATCACGCCGTGAGTCAATGGTGTGGGTTCCCATTCACAGTGAAAAACGGTGCANCAACAACTTTTCCCTCACCCTCTCCCAACCAACTTCTATGCCTTCCCACCTTCTGTCTCTATCCATTAGTCTCCTTTTTTCACAGTCTGTCCTCCCTTCATTTCAGCTTCCTACACCCTTTCCCCGAGCACCCCGACTCCAGCCTTCAACACCCCCAAACCAGACGTAAGCATCCCGACTCTTAACTCTCATTACTTCATGAACATCCAGAACCGCCAGTCCCCCACACCCCCCTCCCCAACATTTCCTTCTCCCAACCGAGAGCAATCCGACTTTAGCCCTCAGCACCTCTCCTCCCAATTACTCGTATGATGAGCATTCTTTAAAAATTTAGACTAATCCTTCTCAACACAATGATTAGGAAAAATCCTCAGTGGCACATCTTCCAGACTGTGTATAACAGCTTAAGTACTTGAAGCTGTGCCAAAACTTCACAAATATTCATGGATGTTATGTGAATCAATATTATATGTAAGCTACTTTACAATATGACTTTATGGATGTTAGAATGTCTATTAATTCTTCACATTTCCTCTTCCTAAATGTAATAATATATGCCACACCACTTGGTTTGGTTACGCTTGTAAGTCTTTCTTTGTTTTCTGTTTCCAGAATACATCATCCATGAGTGCTCCCCTCTACGATGTCGTGGTCAGGGAGGTAAGCAATCCCACGGTCATTATCTTTGCAGCACCAATGAATTTCTTTTCAATAAAGTCATTATAAACACAAAATGCAGACTTCACAGAAAGATCAGTGAAGCTTCTGTCTCTATCAAGAAAATAGAAAAAAGAAAAGTTAAAAAAAGAAAAGTAAAGAAGTTAATCACTATTATCTGGTAGGCAGCATGCTCATTGATCAGCGACGGCATCGTTATGATGCAGTTTTTAATTTCTGTACATATCTTCCCTCTCTTCTCTGGATCGTTGACTTAGATCCAGCTCCGGCTTAGATCTTGCTTTTATCGTCTCCTGAGCACCGGGATGTTAGCCATGTAGAGACTACTGTATCGTTCAGAGTGTCTATTTCTAGTAAAAATTATCGCCCTCGTAGTCGTCATTACAACTATATCTGTGTTATTGAAAAGCAGGTCTGGAAAACCTGAAAGCCAACGCTCCGAATAGACTAGATATTAATAGATCAAGTTCCAGATCCTTACTCGTCGCGGGTAAGATGAATACTTGTGCGTGAATCAATATCATCATCATCATCATTGTATGGTCGCTGAAGGCTAAACAGAAAAAAGAATTGATCATCCTGGTCATTATCATCATAAACATCTTTTTTTTTATCATTCACTTCACCACATTTTATGTTTGCAACAGAGATTTCCTCAAATCGGGGAACAATATGATGGGTCATAACATTGTCATCATCATCATCATCATCATCATTGATTATGAGTAATATATTAAAAATATATATTAAGGAACTGTCTACCAGTCAATGTTAAACAATTTAATAATTATAACACAGTAGGGAGTAAGAATTTCACAAATAAAAATCACAATCTAATAAGAATCCAATGGTAAAATTTGCCAAATTTTCGGTCGCTAGACCTTCATCAGGGCGAATAAAATACTATAATACTATACATCATCATCATCATCATCATTATCGACATCGTGAATGACCACGTCGTCATCCTCGTTACCAGTATCGCTAACGCCATTATCGTGATTACCATCGTCATTATCTTTCGTCATCCTTATCATCGTGGTTATCATCACAGTCATGTAGATACGGTTCCATTTCTCAGTTTCGCTTGTCCGAAGTACGTCAGCCGGGAAGTGGGGATGAGGAGAAAGGGACATTCAAGGACACGTTAATTTTGGCCGCGGTTCGTTCCGAATCGAGCATACACTAACCCTCACAATTTTCCAGCTCGTTGCCTGGAGCAGCTGGCTCGGAGATCGGACATCATGACGAGGCGCTGTATGGAGGAGAAGACAAAATTGCGATAGAGTGGCCCAAATTGCCCAAGGGCTCTCAGCTCACAGTTCAACACTTCTCACCCCGCTCAGCATACGAAATAAACTTTTCACCACAATCGTTGATAACTGTGGAATAGTGTGGCCTCTTCTTCGAGTAAGCCACCGGGCACCCATGGCTAAGGATGCCAAAGGCATTGTGGCTCCATGACTATTGCGTTTAATTAGAGAACGCAAGGGAGATAATTTCATTTTCTCTACAACTGCCTAAGTTTTAGAATAAGAATAAGAAGCCAAGTTGAACTTTGATAGCTTGTCACATTAGTTTACATGACCACTTTTGTCTACATTTGCTGTGGCTTCTCTCAGGTGTTGTCTGTCTCTTAAAATTATTGAACAGCAAGATGTTCCGTACAATGATAAAGAAGCCTAATATGTAACAGCCTCCACCGCTCTCATTATCACTTTGAAAAAAAAATGCGTTATGCTTTTATTATTTTATTTCGGGGAGAGGGTGCCTTTCACATTTGGCTCCAAACACGTCTTCTTGGCAGAAGACTGAGGCCTAGCCGGTGGAAGGAAGCGACGAATACATATGCTGTATATATATATATTTTTTTACGTTTAACTTTGACTTCAATTTATCATTGAAAAATCTGCGATTTTGTGTTGTCAGATGATACTAAATTTACCTTAGTAGGACACGCACATCAAAAATAATTTTCCACTTTTCAATACCTTTTCTCCTTAAAAATTATCTATGGTGCCCACCGAGTCAATTTTGCGAAGAAAGAGCATCGTTCTGTTATTGTGCGCGTATGTAATAGGACGCAACAAAGAGAGCTAGAGTTACCGGGTTTGGCCCTTAAGCCCAGAATTATTCCCCTTCCCCGATCAGCAGAAGCCCGCGGCAAAAACGCTGACGTCACTTACGTTCCAGCATCTGCAGACACCTCTACCTGACATTGTATTATTCAGCTTTTAATTAAGGTTCTGGTATTCCAAATTCAAATGTAAAGTTTGATAGAGTAAGCCAGAAAAAGTATTCTGCATTTTTATTGCCTCAGCATGATTTTGTTTGGCATATCTACTGTTCACAGAGGAATTAAAACATTCATACCAACATGCTATCACCCGTCCGCACAGCACTGGCTAGACAGCTGGGCCATGTGGCAAGAACGTATTTGACGTAAGCTTATGGCCGCCACGCGCGCAGTGGTTGTAACAATTCGGACTTTGGATAATGTAATCCTATGGGTTGTCTGGGGCCAGCAGAGGCGTCATATCATTATGACAGACACTTGAAGGACTGTTTTATTGGAATAATAGGGTACCGTATGATTTAATATGGTCTGTAGGACGGTTCAGTCTTCCTTTCACGTTGATAATCAGTTTACAAAGATGGTTCAGAAGCAAAATGTTGGCCTAGCAGCGCCCTTGAATGGGTGAAGCCGGTGAGGGGAGGCCAATCGATACAGCGCGCCACTATGAACGAACCAACACCAACACATGTCGCATCCTGTCCCCATGATTACCGTAAACGCCAAGATGCGAAAGCCATTATTTCCAACGAAACAAAAAAAAAACCGCAATCCTTACTTTGAAAGCGTGGATGAATGTCCTTACGCGCTCGCTCTCTCTCTCTCTCTCTCTATCCGGGACGATGTAAACATGGCAGCTAACCGCGTCAGGACAAATAAACTCACGTCCGAGGCTAGCACTGCCAGTTCAGTTGTGCCAACGAAGGGAGATAATCAGAAGAGCCCTGAATGTGAGATAAATAAACTCGTCGTGATCAGGTTGTTCTTTTTTTTTTGTCCGAAGGGGCAGGTGAAGACGGGAGGGCTCACTTCAGTGTCCTCTACCCCACAGACATTAAACAATAAATCATTCCGCTTGATCATTTGGTGGTTTTTCTGATCGCCTCCAGCGGGTTTGCTATTCGGAAATTTCCTCAAAAATAATTCCCATAGATGATGAACGTAGCTGAATTGTCCTAGTGAATGTGCAGGACATCTTGGTCATAGTTAGTATTCAGCCACGTGCGAGGAAGGTGACAAGATAACACTCTGTTGGTTCTTGCTTGGAGCGCGGTAGAGGACATAATTATGTACATGGCTATGTTTGTTTGATCCCAGTTTAACAAAATGGGAAACCACACCCCTTTCTTACAAAGATGGTTGTGACTAATGCGGAAGAGACAGAAAACAATGCACTGACTTGAGAAGATTTGCTATAGGCTACCTATATCTTTGCCTCATTAGCATACATATCACTGATACAAGGCCGTTTATAAGATGTACCACTAACAAATTTGAAGCTATAGATGGTTGCTGCCATGTTGCCGAGCTTTTTTTTTTAAGTTTTGACAAAAGATTACACATTTCTACCAAACCTCTTGTAAATGTGTACCTTTCCTCTTTGTGACTGACACGCACCAACCAAAAGCATTGCTAAGGACTGCCCACAGAATACAAGGAAGGGGTATGGCTTCTCCTTTTGTTAAACAAACGCATCCCATGTCTTCAATCCAGTGTTTTTAATGCAGTGCTTTTAAATACAGATTAAAGATCCAGTTGTAATTTAATACACATATAATTTCACCTCTGCACCATTGTTTTCTCTTTTCCGTGTGAAGGAGGCACCATTTGTGATGGTGGAGAAGGACAGTGCGGGCAAGGTGTCTTACTCAGGACTGGTCATAGATCTGCTGGATATGGTCTCCAAAGAAGCTCGTTTCCGACACATGATCAAGCTGACAAACCACACTTCCTACGGGTACCAGGACCATAATGGAAAGTGGATGGGCCTCATCTCGGAGCTAGTAAATAATGTGAGTTATTAAGGTGATAGATTACCCCTCCATCATAGATTATAATGCACCAATTGGCATTCAAAATGATGTACCAAAGCACCACATAAGATATGTTTTGCGATTGTAGGTATTGACCTTAGGAAACCTTATCTCAAAATACAGTTATTACTTTACCACCAGATTTCACACTTGTATATAAGACACATTCATGCACATAATGACAGAGATATTTTAATTTATCTCAGTTTAAATCTCTCTTTATCTCTTTGAGAGATAGCCTTTACCCATAGTTCCATGTAATTTATTCTTGAGACACAAGTATTGGAAACCCCTCTGTCACTATGTGCATTAATGTGTCTTAGATACAGTGTGAAATCTGGTGATGGAAGACAATTTAATTTTGAGAATAAAGGTTTCCATCAGATCAACACCTAGATTAGAAAAAAGTGCTCTAATTTGCACTTTTGATGGGCAATTTTACATGCAAAATGTACTGAATTTTGAGAAAAGGGCAATGTGCCACACAGTAATGCATATATAATTTACAGTAGAAGAGTAGTCAATCCCCTTAAAAAGAGTGCAAAATGTGAGTAAGGAAGATTTGGAGAGCAGAATATCATTACAGTCATAGGCATATTTGCTTGTCTCAAAGATAGGCAATCTGCAAACTTTGGCTAATTTTGTGCTTGCTACAACTCAGTGCATCTATCATAAACCATAGACAAAGTAAGTCACAAAGTTGTTGGTTAAGGAACAGTACCAAAGCTTAAGATTGGCATTTTTTTCTTTGTGTTGTCTAATACAGTACAGTTTTTCCCCTTTGCTGCTGAAAAATTCACTCAAAAGAGATGGGCAAATTGGCTATGTTTGTGACATTGTACAACGCAAACAAGTAAAATAAAAATACACACGAATTAGTAGAAATCAAATGGATGGTCATATGGTATATAATAGAGAAAATTAAAACAATATTAATGAAGAAACTGAGTCAATTTTTATTTTATAGAGCTAAAGACTGACTCTAAGTGCCGGTTAACTTGTAGGGAAGAGAGGAAGTAGAAAAGACAGCTATGAAAGCAGTGGTGAAGACAAGAAAAAATAGAAACCTGAGGTTTATGTCTGATGGGTTTTTTTCAGGTTTTTCTTTTGTATTTATGATTCTGCACACAAGCTTAATTTTCAACTGTAAATATCATGCATTTCAGAAAGCCGACTTAGCTGCAGGTCCAGTCCCGATCACATCACAACAGAGTGTGACTGATGTTGTGGATTTCACCAAACCATACATGTCCAGTGGCATTAGTTTGCTTATCAAGGTAAAAATCACATTCAATATATGATAGTAGCTGTTAAAACCGTGTACTCAGGTAAGAGTATAAATGAATTGCAAAAGGTTCCTATAGACAATTATCATGTAGGATGTGTCAGTATATGCTTTCTTCACCATTAAAATATATTACCCAGTGTAAAATTTAAGAGGAGAAGAAACATGAACAATAACTGTTAATGTGTGAATGAAGTGAAAATTGAGCACTAGGCTACTCTGTATGAGAAAGTAAATGTTCTTTTTGTCTTTTATAAACTTTCCATTCCTTTCGTACTCTAAATACATTGCACTGAGAGATGGTTAGCTAGCTGCTAACTTATGAGAAATAATCCTTTGCAAATTATATCATATGTCATCATTACAGCTTAATACTGGGATGAAACAGAAAATAAATGATCTTGGGTCATAGTAGGCTAGACCCAGCAAAATATGCCCCCAGTATTTATTAGAGACCCTATGTGTTTTCTCACATCATATGAGACTGATTGCTCACCTCGTGAGATGGACATAAATTATCAGTAATGCAAGATCCTGGCTTGTCCATGTAATTCTCAGTAGTTACCCTCATAAGGCTCAGCATGACATCCATTTATTATCTTCATGTGTTCAGCCCTGTGACAATGATTTGCTTGTGAGCAGGTTTCACATTACAGTCTAACAGATGCACTTTGGGAGCAGAGCACATTATCAATAAAATGCCAAGGAAGGAGAGTTTGAGAAGTAACAGTAACCTGATCATACCATATTACCCTGTCTCTCTCAAACACACACACAATTTCACCTTTTCAGACTTCTAACACTATAATTGACCTTTCAGAAAAAAAAACTAAAACTTTTCACATAGTTAAACTAGACCAGCTGAGTGAGGCCTCTATATAGCTGAAATAAGCCAGCCCCATCCACTTTATATATACGTCACACCTCCGCTTTCCATGAATCTTACTCTTAGGCGACAGCAAATACAAGATTGTTTGTTCTGGCTTTGCTGATTCAGAAGGGTGAACTGATGTCCTCTGGGGAGTGAAGTAGATTGTCAATAAAATGCCAGGAAGGGAGAGAATGAAGACTCACTGTCCCCTGATCACACCACATTATTCTCTTTCTCATTTTCCAATGCACAGGTAAAGCATCCCCGGCCTTCTGTAATTCACCTTTCTAAATCAGCCAGCCAAAACAAATAATCTGGTATTCACCATAGCCTAAGAATTAGGCACAAAAGCATGAATGTCTGCGTAATGCTTATTGGCAAACATTGGAAAACAGCTGTGAGGTAAACAAAGAGTGGGCATTGCCTGGCCTAGTTAAGCCACATGAAAAGCTATTTTTAAGTTTGTTTCTATTGTCTACATTAGACGAACTTTCAATGATATCACATCTACAGTATGCAACAATTAAAAGCTTATCATTGTTTTAATCTTGTTTTTACTTCAGGTCTCTTCTTTGTTGAATTTTCATTTCCATCTTCAATGTAAAGACAAAAAAAAAAAAATGCAGATTGATGTCACAGAAAACTTCATATTTATATTTCCTTGTCAGAATGTGTTATCTATAGAACATGTATGTCAGCAATACATGTATGACACCATTAATTGTAACATTATTTTTTCACATAACTCTTCCTTTCCCTCTCAGTATCCCCCAGCAGTAACAAGGGGCATAAATCTTATGCTGGAGCCATTTGCTGCGGAGGTGTGGGTCATGATCTGCCTTGCTTTCATTGTCATCAGTCTTGCCTTATTTCTGATTGGTCGATTCAGTCCCTACGAATGGGCAAGAGTTTCCAAAGAAAAGGACCCCAGGATGGCTAGGACAAGCTTTGGACTGAAGAATAGTTTTCTGTTTGCTGCTAGTACTCTTAGCTGGCAAGGTACAATCTGCTTACTTTCCTCTTTGATGAAATTTTACAAATAATTTAGTTGCTGAAACTTTAATGAACTGAAAAACAGAAGATTTAAGTAGAGTGACCGCACTAGTCTCTGATGTATTTTAACATCTCTTTTTTATCTCCAGCAAACAGAGTAAGATATGAATAACTTTACCCTAGATTTTATTACAGTATTAATCATTACTCCTAAAACTGTGAGGTTACTGGCATTCAGCCTACACAGATATTATTTACAAAATCGTTTTTGAACAGCAATGCAATCTGGGTCACTTTGGGGCCAAACGCTACCAGTCATTAGCGCATGCTGTGAAACAAAACCAGGACTTGCGCGCAATTACTAGTATATACATCATAAAATGCAATAAAAATTAGGCATACTTGCCAGTTTTTGCTTGATTGTGTCTGTTATTTGCAAAGTTATGCTCAGGTAAGTACTACCAATCGAAGGCCTATGCGCTCGGCGTCGCTATTACGAAGAGATGGATACTCCTTGATCACTGAACATGGGTCTGGTAGGAGGATACGAGTATAAAAACAATGTTTTCATTGCAATAATTTGATATTCAAGGTAAAGTTCTGATATTTATGACAGATGACATGTTTCTCTACCCTTTGTATGAAACTTAACGGCAAATATTGATTAGTTTTAAAGATATTTTTGATTTTCTCCGAATGCTGTGATCAGCAACATCCTAACTGTCACTAGAATATATCGTCTGCAAACAAAGTTTGCTACGGAAACATGACATCATTACACAAATATGACAGACGGAGTGAGTTTTCTCCTAGCTGAAAGAAAGTTTCACGAAGTTTTGCTGTTCAGAGACCAAACTCTATAGTATGCCTATGACTGGTCTACAAACATTACTGTTGCCACTTGCAGGCACTAATTAGCATTCTATCTTCTGCTGTCTATAGCCAGGTATCCATTTTACACTGGGATGGACTAAAGATAATACAAATGAAATGCTTTTCCAAGGCTTTTTCAATTTTCAATAGAATTGTGGTCAGGAGTGGAACCTACAACCTTCAGATCTTGAGTCCAATCCCATGACCATTCAGTTATGCTGCACCATATATGACCAGCTTCCTGTCATTCAATCATTATAATAACTTGGTGTGACTTTTATCATCTTCTAAGCCTCAAATGGAAGATGTACTAAATTTCACCTCAGAACTCAGTATATTTAATGTGAACGTCCTATTGAAAAGGCATGGACAATATGAATGCATAACTGGCCAGATGAAGGCTACAAGTGGCAGAAGCAATTATGAAAAAAAAAGAGCAGAAGCATGTACAAAGTAACATCTTAAACATAAAACTAAACATTAAACAATATTTGATTTTAAAAAATGTCACAGTCCTGTCAGTTAAACATGAACAAATGATCTGCTCATTACATTGTATTTATCTGAGCTTACCAATCTTAAAAAGTTTTGTATGGTGACAGGAGATTCAAGGATGACTTCTTTAATTGTCGCCTTTAAATTCAAAAGTAATTTTCTCTGATGATTTTAAAACATTTATTTTCTCCTCTCCTTTTCAGGGTATCGAGAAGCCCCACGCTCAATTGCTGGACGCATCCTTATGTGTATGTGGTTTATGTTCACCGTATTTGTGATGGTGGCATACACAGCCTGTTTGTGTGCTATCCTGACCACACGGGCTGAGTCTACTCCACAGCGTGTACCATTCTCCAGCTATGAAGATATTGTGGAGAACAAGCAAGTGAAACTTGGGGCAGTGAGTATCAACATTATTAGATTCTTCTTCATTGTACCTCCATGAGAGCATGCCATTACATTAAGTAAAGGATGCAAGTTAAGACAGTTACATATTTTGTTTTCTAGAAGAAAACGTTCACAGCTTGTTTGTAAGTTTGCTTGAGTTAAGGTTTAATGGCAGGTAGGCATGTTCATGGCAACATCACACCCTGTATGTAGGAATAGATGATTACATATTATATTAGATGCAAGGATCTATCCAATAGGATTCGGGAATGCAATTTTCAAGACATATATAAACATCCAAATTGATGTATATTTTGTCCAAGTGCTGTCTGAATCAAAAAGTTAGAACATATAATGTATAAAAATATATGAAGGGGCTGATGGGGAAATATGATTTTGTGGGCCAGTAATATTGCTTTTCTTAATCTCTATTCTGTGCTGGATTTTTTATCATCAGATGAAGTATGGCCATGTGTACTCCACACTTAAATCAGGCAAAGCTACCCACAATGGCATCCTCTCCCAGTTATATACCTACATTGATGAGTCACAGGAGTGGATACAGAAAAGAGATGAAGGTGAGGACAACCCCTGGTGAAAAGAGTTTCACAGATGCACCTAACACCCTTTTATATTTCCCTATATAACTCAACCATAGAAAATTCTACATTGGTCTTGTTCCACTTACCTTCTTTTCTATATCAAAGTTTAACCTTGATCTTAGCTACCTCACAAACATAAAATAGTGGACAGATCATGAGAAAATTCAAGTTCTTGAGATCCTGGTGTATTCCCTGGAAATTGGGTATTTTCAGTTCTGTCACATGGTTAAGGGATTTTTGCCCACATGTTGGTTTATTAACATGCTCTCCACGTACATGGCTGTTCACCATTCACCAAATGCGCAGGACAGGTGAACAAACCAACTTGTGAATGACAGTCCCTTGGTCATGCACCAAAAACAATACCTAACTTGCTAGCCTGCACAGTATGTGCATGATACCAGGCTACCTCCCAGGGATACAGGGGATGGAGATTTGCTCATGGAATTTCAAATTTCACCCACATTGAAACTCACTTGATATTGATAATGGTTCAGTTATAATGCTCACATACTTTGCCTGTAAGCAAAATCTCATGCACTTGAATTCCATCTGGTACTCATATGGATATGCTAGCTTGGGAGAGGTTGTGTGAGTCCATAGTTTGCTCAGACATTGCTGAGAACTAAAGGCCTAGTATTACATGTAGTACACATGGGTTATCAGTTGCTATTGCATGAAATTAGCAGAATTTACAAGCAATCCTTCATCTTTCCTCTGTACAGGGAGACACATTTCTTTACCATTTCCTGTGCATGTCAGTTTGAGAACTGGAAGGAAAACAACTTTTTTACTTTTTTAATCTTTTTTCATCTCTTACTTTGTGACACATATACATTAATGTTAAACTAAAAATGTGAGCCCTACAATCCCACAAGGGTATGGATTTTGACTATCGTCTTCTTTGCCTGCCTGCAGACCACATTCTGCCCCTAATGCCTGTCTGTCTGCTAGAATGCTACATTATATCATGGCTGAGATTTTAGGTATTAAATGTCTACAAGTCATAAAATTCTGAACAAAAACAGACTGCGGGCCTGTAGGGAATAGAGCAAAACCAAGTGGAGTGGGAAGGCCCAAAGTAAAATATTTTAATAATTTTTCAATACAAATACATAAAAATATGCAAGCACAATAACATAAAACTTAGCTTTCGGGCAATGCCCTTCGTCAGAGTATAAAATATATGTAAATTAATGAAATAAAACAGGACCAACTGTACTAAAACGAAACGATCAGCGGCCAGAGAGAAGAGAAAGTCATAAAATTCTGTTAGTAATACAGTATATGAGTCTCTCTTAAGGCCATTTTTCTTCAATTTAGTGTACGGTTCTCAAAAGTATAAATTAACTGTATTTGACCATACCATTTTTAGAGCATCTGAGTGAGAAAATATATTTTACATTTATGAGGTATTTGTAAATTCTCTCGCATCTGCTCAGTGCAAAAATCATGGAACTGTAAATGATTTTGCATGAAGCACATGTCAGATTATTTATGATAGAGGAAAACAAAGGGCTGCCCACCTGAATCTAGTTCACACAAAGCAACCAAGATCGTGTATAAACAAAGGATCACACTTCCATTGATTTTAATGAATAATAAGCCTATGTGTTCAGTAAATTAGAGGACTGATTTATTGCAAATGAGAGAGGCCCTGGTTTAATCAGTGGCATGATGGTGGGCATAATATGGACATGATATGACTCAGCCATTCAGCTGAATGGACATCAGATATTAAAGGGTGGCAGTCTATGTTTTTTTTGTTCAGCTTATGGTTTCTGTTATTGAAATTTCCTCAGGCATTCAAAGGGTGAAGGACTCTGGAGGAAAATATGCCTTACTTATGGAGACTGTGAAAGCTGACTATGTGACAAACACCAACTGTGACTTGATTACATATGGAGAACCACTCAGTATACTTGGGTAAGTTCTATCTCTTCAATATGCTGACTTGGTTGTGGGCTGTCTTGAGCTTTTTTAAAGAGTGACTGATACCCATTCTGTGGCTGAAATGAAATGGTGATGGAGGAGGAAGGCTGTACAAGAAAACATATCCTCTTTCTATTGACACACAGTTTTCTTGTGCAAAGACTATTCCCTAATTGACAGGTACACATGACCAGTTATTCTGTTGTAATATCCAGTGGATTGCTAAGAGTCAGCTTATCAGTATGGGTTGTCAGTGGTGCCCCTATTATTTATGTTCGTCAGTGAATGGGAATATTTCAGGTTTTAAGATGTATGCTTCGGAGGACAGATTATATAGTGCCTTTTTTTTTCCAAGAATGACAAAAATGAAGGAGCAGGTGGTAAGCAAAAACACAGACAAAAGCATTAATTTCACTTTAAAAGCATAATTTAGATGGTATTGCCACTGATGTGAAAATAAAAAACTGCTTTTGTAAACACAAAAACCACCATAAAGACGCTCCCTGCAATGAAAGATTGCCCATCATGCTAATCTACTTGTTTGAATTCCTTTGGATGTCCCTACATAACAGGGTTGTTTATATGGAGGAATGACCTCCAATACCTAAGAGCATCCCCAACAACAAAAATCCATAACCATTCTCATAAGGAGCTTTGCTCCCCCTCTTCAGTTCAAGGAACTCACCCTCACAGAGTCTGGCATCTAGAATTTGTTAAAATAAAGTGATGCTTCACATAAAAGATGAAACCTATTCATTTTACATATGTCTTGTGAAAGCTGTCCTTCCACATTTACCTCACTGTGCCCATCTGTTAATTGGGTACTAAACTATGCACAATGAAAACTTACGGTCTAAATGCCAGTGACCACTCGTTGTAAAATAGCAGTACTACTTCAAGGGAGTTTAGAAAGATATTTAGTAATCTGGCCTACTGGGGAAATAAGCATGTAAAGTTGTAAGAGTATGCATGGTTTGGATATGAGGTTTCAGTGATGTCATTCACTTTTTATGACATTCTTTGAACTTTCTGTGGCATCACGTAATTACAAACAGTATGTTATAATTGTCATATTCATAACTGTCTGGATGAAATAGCCTGTTATTCAGCACTTCATACATATCAATTTGGGTATTCTGTAATTGACTAAGTATGGGTGACAGACCTGGTATCCATTTAGATATTAATTTCAGTGCTGCCTTTGAGTGATGTTTTGTTCTCATTTTATTTTAGTTATGGATTTGTGGCACCTAAAGGTTCACCTCTGATGGACAGACTCAACCTGGCCATTCTAACATTAAGAGAAAATGGAGACCTTCATGAACTAAGTCTGAAATACCTTGTGAAATCCAATGTGTGTCCGCAATATGACAAGAGCAAGCTTGTTCCTCAAAAAGGAGGCTCGTCATCATACAGCTCAGCCTCCAGTATGGACATGAGAGACATGGCTATCCCTTTCCTCTTCTTGTTCCTTGGTGTTCTTGGAGCTGGAGGGGCTCTGGGTGCAGAACTGTACTATAGGCGGTGGATATTGAAGAAGGTGAGAGCTTAGTTGTGGCAAACTGGAAGAATGACAGGAAGGAAGTAAAAACCTCTTAAAGGCAACAAGAAGGGTCAGGCAAGATGTTATGAAGCTATTAAGTTATTACAAACTAACTAAATGATCAGCCAGCATTTCATTATATGCAGCACATTAAATTATGAAATATTTGCCCTAGCTGTAATTCCTTGCAAGAGGATGTGAAGCAAGGAATTAAAGGAAGGCTGGATCGTCCTACAGATCATATTAAATCATATGATACCCTGTTATTCCAATAAAACAGTCTTTCAAACATCTGTCATATGATATAACACCCTGCCGGCCCCAGACAACCCACAGGATTACATTTTCCAAAGTCCGAATTGTTACACTCACTGTGCGCATGGAGGCCATAAGCTTATGTCAAATACGTTCAAGCCACATGGCCAAGCTGACTAGCCAGTGCTCTGCGGACGGGTGATAGCATGTTGGTATGGATGTTTTAATTCCTCAGAACAGTACTCATATGTCAAACAAAATAATGCTCAGGCAATAAAAATGCAGAATAGTTTATCTGGCTTACATTATAAAACTTTACGTTTGAATTTGGATGACCTGAACTTTAATTAAAAGCTGAATAATACATTGTCAGATAGAGGTGTCTGTAGCTTGTGGGACCTAAGTGACGTCGTGGGACCTAAGTGACGTCATCGTTTTTGCCACAGGCTTCTGCTGATCGGGGAAGGGGAGTAATTCTGGACGCAAGGGCCAAACTCTGTAACTCTAGCTCCCTTGATTGCGGCATATTACATGCGCACACGATAACAGAATGATGCTCTTTCTTCACAAAATCGACTCAGTGCGCACTATAGATAATTTTTAGAGAGAAAAAGTACTGATAAACGGAAACTTATTTTTGATGTGCGTGTCATCCTTTAAGAAACTGGAGGTTGCAGGTTCAAATCTCTCCCGAGGCAAAAAAAAACAAAACAGAAGGACACTTGGAGTCATGACCCAAGTGTGGCCGAGCCCCTTTAGAGTGTCAGGAAGTCAAAGGGTCAAAACACTTGGTAGACGGGGGTATCTGCCTCTGAAGATCTTCTGTTGCCTCGCTCTCTGAGAAAGAGAGTTTCCTATTTAGCCTACCCCCAACCATCAGAGAATATAGTGTTTTTGCTGTGGAGAATCTAGCAGTGAGCTCTTTGACTATCTATGGTTCATTAAAACAGAGTATCAGTATATAACTCTGTCTTGTGCTTACTGTACCTTTGATCAAATAATGGGAGTTGTGTGATGTCATAATTGTCTCTTAAAAAAAAAAATGCCTTTGTGACAAGGGGCAATAGTCTGACCATGATTTCCAGCAACAGTGTAGTGTAATGACATTCAAGGTTTCCACTGGATGCCCCAAAATTTAAGAAAGGATTAAGTAACTGATTGAAAGCATATATTTATTCAAGTCCCATATATTCTACCCCTGCCTCATTGTGGGTGTACCTAAGTACCTAACAATCATGAGAATGGGTGAGAATTATACAACTTCAACTTGACACTGGCCTTACAGGATTTACTTGTAACTCCCCTAACATTGGATTCTACAGTCTAGTTTTAGCTTCTCATGTCACACGCTTCATTGCATTTGTTAACAATGAGATATGACAAACAGATTGCCAGGAGATAGGAAAACATTATGACCGAAGGCTAATTTTCAATTTTCAGCGTATAACAGTCACAGACTACAACAATTAAACTCATGGGTAAAACAAGTTTACATTACTACCTTTACAACATGACCATTCATGCTCAGTTGCATATATAATCCATATCTGAATCATAACTATGATATTTCAAATACACAGCATTAGTTTGTTGTTTACACACCCCACTCCAAGTTAGGATGGTGTAATTAATGATTTTCATATTGTGAGACTGACACCCTTTTATAATAATCCAGTCCTGAAGTTGCCATCATACTCTCCCACCTGAGACCAGTGATTTTTAGGAACAGTAAGTGAAAGCAGTTGATAGGTATGTTAGAGCCATGGGCTCACATGGGGAAGTCATGAAACAATATTCAGGTAGTAAGTATTTAAGATTTAAATTACTGTGAAGTTAGTAGCATCTCTGTGGTGTAATAGTAGGATGTTCAGACTTGCAAAGTGGAAGATCCTGGGTTCAATGCCTAGTAAGGAAAAAAGACTGTCTTGTGTTGGGTATTGATCAGTATTGATCTTTCACAGTAATTTGGTAAAATCCTTAATAACACTCTTACCAAGATAGTATGTAACATCTGAAAAAAAAAAATCAGATTGAGCTCACATTCCTCCCCCTTAATGACAAGTAGAGAAATATATGCCTTACATATATGTTACATATGGTTCAGTTAGCCTTCATTTACAGAGTCTTGATGCATGTTGGTTGTTTCATGCAAGTTGACAGGGGTTCAATTCCATGTGGTATAACTTTTCCTTCTTTTTTATCCTCTTTACTCTATACTCTGTCAGCACTTAATACTTTCATTTATCTGTTACAGGTACAGCTAACTATATTCATATGCTTTATAAAATTCTTTAATTATATTGCAGTATTATTAATGAAACAGGGTTGTGTTAATCCTGAATAACGTGATAAATTACTTACACTGCATCCCTGATATTTTCAAGCTGATGTTAACCGTTTTACTCTCTGTATAATTTTTCACAACAGAGAGACCCAGACAATAAAGCCAGACAACCACTGAACACGGAGTCAGTGGTCATGAAAGCTCCAAAGACAAGTCCTCCACCACCACCTATCTACAAGGTGAACAACAAGCTGCAGGAGGCAGAGAAAGAGAAACAAAAGAAAAGTGGGGCCACACCAGAGGCCAAATCTGATTCAGTGGAGGATAAGGACATAGAGAAAGGTGGCAACAGCATGGAGATGATTCCATTGGATGATAAGGCAGAGGCTGACAGAGAAGATGACTCAGGGAAAATAGAAAAGGAAGTTGAAGTTGAAGTGACAAAGGAGGATAAATCATCCACAGAAGACAAAGCAGAGGTCATCAATGAAAATGCTTAAGAATATTCACATTGTTTGAATGTTTGCCATGATTAAAGAAATGAGTGAGAAAAGAAAACACTGAAACATGAATGAAAATGTGATTTTGTAACTAAGGTCTGATCCAAAGTTACAAGAAATTATATAGTTTTGCTAAAATCATAATGTTCACAAAAAAAAAACAACAACAACCCAATATTTTGTACCCTTGTGATCACAGTGGTAGTTACAGTTATACCTCAGTTTATAATTATAATCTGCCATGGAAAAGGCTGTGTCATATGAGTGATTTATTATTCATGAATGGCAATATGAACTTATGTTAGGAATCTCATATGCAAAGAGACAAATCTAAGTGATAGACAGAAAATTTCTGAGGCTGAATGAAAGCAGCTGATTAGCAAATAAAATTTGCAACAGGGGGATCTTACTATGAAATGATGAAGTCTTAGGGCTTGACAGTCAATATTTGAGCCATCCCAAAAAGTTTGTTCTCCCAAAATGAACCTGACACTTAAATGTTAAAGAATGAGAGTGTGAAAGCACTGATATAAACTAATGTTAATTTTATATTTAGAGTAATGAATGAAGTTCATAGCACAATGTAGCAATGTTGTCATTTTAAAATAGATTTACTCCATGCAAATGATAAATAGTTAATTGAAAATTAAGTCTCTTTTCTTTCATGAAAGTTATACATGAAACTTATAATAAAGCTGTGAACTGATTCATGCAGCCATCATATACATAAAGAAAACCCTCTTAGGTTTCATGCGGGTAGCTATATCTTTTATAGATAATGGAAATAGCAAATGCATGCCTTTTGGACAATAGGACATTTCTGTGTGTTACATAGATAACTTTTCATACCAAACTCAGTTTGAATGGCTTTGGAATGGCGTTTTCTGCTTCTCTGGCACCTTCCCCTTTAACACTGGTGATAAGGAGAGCCTTATTACTTTGTATTTATGAAGAGTCCTATTATCAGTTAATAATTAGAAGTCATTTTCAATGCTGTTACCGGTTTAGATTTTGTCACAATTCTTTTATGCCATGTATGGTACTGACTTCCCTCTTGTTCTTCCTTTGTTTAACTCTGACAGTTTCACCTAGTTTTGTGAAACAATTATTTTCAGCTATCATAAGAATGCTACGTTTTATCTTGCAGCAAAATCCTACATGTACAGTCACTTCAAAACAGTTTATTTTTTGCAAATGCAAGGTAAATAATTCTGTTAGGGTTAAAACATGCCATCTTGTTTACATGTATCAAAACATTGTTAGATTATTTAATTCAGCAAATTTTTAAGAACAGCTTACGGCTAATTGAGGACAAAATCATCACTCATGGAATAAATTGGCCACAGAAATATAATTACATCTAGTAGCTTCCATTTTCAACCCAGTCCTTTATCAGTCACTGCATATGATACTCATATAAAATACACCATGATTGGTGAAACCGGATCTTAGAAAAACCATATTATACTGTAATTGTATATAAATGTATTACACCTGAGTGTATTTGCTAGTCACATTTATACTATCGTACAGCTTTGGGTGTTGTACATTGTCATTGTGTGTTTTCTTGTATGTATGTGATTGCTTAAGTACTTTAGGCCTGCAGTAAGGAAACCTATGCAGTTTTCCAGGTTTAACTCTGTGAACCCTGCTGCCATGAGTTAATCAGCCCTGTGCCTGAACTCAAAAGAGTCCTCCATGTTTATGCGTGTGTACTACATTGCACTTTTCCAGGAATCCAGCACAGCGTCATTGTGAACATTCACTGGGAATACTGCCTCAAAGAATCATATAATAATGGAGCTTGGGCCCAACGTTGTTCCCGCAAAGGCTTTTTTAATACGCAACACAGAGGACTGATACCTGGCACATGTATGTAAAATCTACCAAACCTGTACATGGTCTAAATATTTTTTTCAGAAAACTTATATATTTTTTAGAAATTGAGTCATAATTATCATCTATCAATTAATGATTGCGAATACGACGTGATAATGTACTTCCGTCAAGTCCGTCATTTCTGTCTCAGACCGGAACTTCCATTCTGAGATCGCACGACGTTTGGTGATCGTGACTTTCATTCTCAGATTGCGCGTCATGCGGTGTAGTGAAGCTTTGTTCATTTGTGCGGACAAATGTCAATATATTATGTTCTCTTATCATCTGTACTTTGTGTTCCTCATAAATCTATCTCAAATACTCTTAGTCTTATTTTTATCCTCCTTTCCTTTCCGTTCTTAGAACGGGTAACCTGCTAGTTAAGATAATTGAGGCTTCTGGCCCAGGATGATTTATCTGTACCTGGGTGAATTAGTACAAAGCAGTAAATTCCTATGTCTATATGATATATGAGAGAAAGAGAAACTAGTTGAGTATAATATATGCAGTAGTATCTGATGGAAGGGTTCAGAGGCTGAATAATATTAAGCATGTGCATCATACTGCTATGTGGTGAATATGTCCAAAGTTAAAAACTGATTTCAGCAGTTGATAGTTTGCATACATTTGTTTTATGCAACATTTTTTTTTATGTCATCTGTGTTCTACATGGTCTTTATAGATGTAGTTTTGTTATCTGCTCCCTTTGTGAACATGTATATACAGGTGTCTACATTGTTTTATTTAAGAGGTGCATTGAGCTTTAAACTGTATTATAGGAAGTTGTTTGCATGTTAGTATGTTCTTTATGAAGTTTTTATGTAGCTCTAATTTTGGAGGTTTTTTAAAGCAAAATCCTGGATTTGAAAAATCTGTGTAAGAGTCCTCTGATTAATGTACATTTAAATTACAGAATGCCTCCCTGACAAATCTTTGAACCCATCACTATACATCTGTGATACACATTTGTTCTGAGGTACTCTTAAAACAAGGGCAACATTAATATCCATATATTTAGTTAAAAGCTATTAAGACACAACAATCTTTAACAGACAATGAATAGCTTAAATGATATTTTATTTGAATGAATGAACAGCTCACTGGACAAAGGTATATTGCAAGGTGTGAAAATCTTTCACATGTATACTTCTGGGTATACAAAGTGAGGATGTGCATCCCACATGCAGTATTTGTCAGATTATGATATCAATTTTGATCAGCATGATTTTCACTTTCTTTGCTTGACCTGTTTCATTTGTGTTTTGAGTTTACTTATATTTAAATAATTGGGAGATTCATTGTCTTCTGAAAAATTTTCTGGACTTACTGCATTGAGTTGTTTAGATACATTTAAAAGAAGTTATAATTTCAGTCTCATGTCACAAATATTTTTCCTGCTGTCATGAATTTAATCAGTAGAGGTAAGAACACATAATGCATAAAAAAACAATTACCTAACATACTCACAATGACAAATAAATATGGCTAAGACTAAACAAGGATATCATGAATTGTGGTAGAAAACAACTTTTATGAAAGAAGTTTAAAAAAAAAAATCTGCTGCTCAGTTCAGGTTGCAAAGGATGAAAATATGGCTAAGGGATCACAGGTCATTTATTGTTCTAATGAGGCGTGCATATTTTTAAATTGTGATGCTGAATGAATTGTATCTGAAAAGATGTTCTAATATTAGATCTTGGTTGTTGTTTTCTTAAAACAGTGTTGTAACCTGATATCGGCAAGGTATCCTTATTCACCAGATGAGACTACTCCACACTGTGTCAAATTGTACAAACATAATGTATGGTCCTGTATCCGTAAAGCTTTTTGATGTCTCCTTAGTTTATTCCAAATTAAGTTCCAATGACATGTGACAAATTGGAGTTTCAAAGAATATACATTGAAATCATTTTAACATCAGTATATATTTTAGATTTACCAATGAAGACTATCACTACAGTTTTGATATTATCAAGGCACAGCCATTTGCAATGTAATAGTGTTAACATACATTGAGGTAGGTAGCTTGATGTGCATTTTCATACTGTTGGCCAAAGATTTTAAATATAGAGGGGCAGGGATTTTGGGAAGGTTGAAAAGCATGCAGCTGCTATCAGTAATGTCTACACCTTGCAGAAATAATATGTCATTGATGTTGAATTTAAGATAGGAGACTTGAATGTTTTTAATGATATTCTGTAGAGCAAATTACTTTATCTTTTTTGTTATGTTAAAGCTTAAATGATCTGTTATAAGATGTAGATATATATATATACATTTCTGGATTCCATTGAATCCTGAGCTACTGATCACTATTTTTAAGCATCAACACCCAGCATGAACAATTATTCATAAATCAGTCACACTACATATTTAGGGCTAGCACAAAAAGAAGTGTTATTTTTTTATTATTTTTTTTCAAATCTTCTTCCCATCCTCATCAAGCAGTACTTTTCTTTTATATGTTTAAGCTACCATGTCAACAAACCTGAGATCAGCTACCATAATTCATTACTTTTCATAGACAGAAATAATTACAGTTATATGTTACCATCTTCAGAATATCTTTGTATCATAATATATATTAGTGTGTTTTCCTATATATACATATGGCAGCGTATAGGCTGTGTTCACATAGCACGTTGCCAGCTCTTTTAGACTTGTCAGGATGAGCTGAGCACCTGATATGGCCTATTTGCCAATTTAATGAGCTGTATTGTCATATTCACATTATCCAGTGATTACTAACTTTAAGAAAACTTTATTACTGGTATATTTTGTTTTGATGGTATCTGTCTGCTTTGTGAAAATTGCTGGTTTTATATACATTTACATAACATTGTGCATTAAAACCTGAAAGCGGGTGCTCAATTTATTAATTTTACATTTTGTACAGTGTGTTGTTCTGCTGTGCATTGTCACTTTATTGTATCAGTCTATATTTTTATCTTTTTGTCTCATGCGTTTGCATATTCTTTTCACTTTCCTGCTGAGTAAGAAAACTTTTCATACAAAATTATTCACAGCATGAAAAACTAAAATTATCTAGGAATGCTCAGTTAGGTTATATTAATACCATGCTATACGTACTGTGTTTTCGGTGATTATTATGTTTAAGACACTGTACAGATCTACACCTGAATGACACATATATTTGCAACCGCTGGTATCATTTACTGGATTGGTTTAGAAATTGCCTTAAAATTGCCTAGTTTTTGCCTCTGATTTCAGTAGGGTTGTGCTTTGGTCTGTTTGTGTTATCCACATTATGTGGTCAATGGAAGCATTAAAATGTTAATAGATCATACTTTGGCATTTTGATTTTATATTTTCTGTTCTAAAAACTGGTCTGTGAATAAAGACACTTTTGAAATACACATACTCCTGCAGTGGCTTATTAATAAAGCTTAGTTCAAACGTTCCCCAAAATACACATGTATACAGATAATATATACCAGCATGCTGTAATGCTAATTAATGCATTTTCTGAACAAAGCATACATAACACAAACTCTGAATTCTTCCACAGTGTTGGCCATAATGTCAAAATAGGTCCAGCATAACACTAGGCGAGACAGTCAAGGTTACTGGCACAAAGGATGACACATTTGGAAATGGTTAATTCTTTTGTTGGGGGGCTAACATGTCAGATTAAGCTGAAGTAATCAAGATGGTTTTGAAGATGACTGTGCATAACATCCATAATTGGTTTTGAATTCGGATGATCGTAACCTTAATGGATCATGTTCCTGAAATTACCCCTCTTTAGACCGATAGGTTTCATTCATGGTTTCAACTTTATCCCAACTGTATCTTAAAATAGTAATAGCAAATCAATTTCGGCATTTCATGGAGCCCTGATTTTCAGAGGAATGTAGCCTTACATTGCAAAATGTTGCATTCCACATCTGACACAAAAGGCAAACCAACCATATAAAATTAGTATGCATAAAGAGGCTTAAAGCAATTCATGGCTGGTAATAGTAACTTGCTTGCTGAGTATTTGTTCTTTACGTCTGTAATTTCAAGACAATTAAGCTGCTGAAGTTTTAGGTTAACTGGCATCACTTTTTAATGCTAGAAAACTATACCAACAAAAAAAAAAAGAATGTCCATGCTCTAGCCCGTACCTCTGCAGCTGATAGTATGTTCACAGTTTATTCTCAGGTTTACAAAAAACAGCCTGGAAGCTTTTCTGCCCAGTACATGAGTTGAGGAAGACTGTTCCTTTTTCAGGGGTCCTAAAGTCATTGGCCAGAAGTTAAGATACAGATCTGAACTCAGCATGTTGGCAACTAAGCATCTACACTCTTAGCTTGCAATATTTCTTTAAAATTTATCAGCGGGTTTTCTTTAGCACTGACTACATTACATGATCTACTGAAAGGACCATCATGTGCTGGTGAATGTTTTCAAGACAGACAAGACGGTGCTATGGGGCCAGCATTTCTTGATACTTGCCCTCCATTTACAAGTATCAAACAGTAATACAAACAGTTCAAATATGTTTATTGAATGATTTTGAGCTTCCAAGACTTGAGAAACCGCCAGTGATGTAGCACCACAAAACCGCAATAAAAGTGAACAGCAGTGTGAAAAAAATGTTGATAAATGGCCTCAGATATTATTGTTAAAGAGGTAAAACTGAGAGAGACATCAGTTTTCAGAATCATTTATGAAGGTCTGCATAGGAATACAGTCTGCACACTATGGGTACCAAGAATTGTCATACATGAACAAGTGCGAACGAGAGTGAACGTCTGTCATCAGTTACATCAAAAAGTTAGATGAGACACCATTTAATGATGGACAAAACTGGATTCACTGTTTTGATCCAGAACCAAAGGTTGCATTTAGGGGGACTTTCAGCCTCACCTACCTCAGTCAAACCAAAAGTCCTTCCATCTGCAGTTAAAATCAAACTCATCTGTTTTCTGGGATGCCAAGAGCGTCTCAGCAACTCTTTATCCGCCAATGGCCAACCAATTAACAGAAAGATACTACGCCATTCTTCTAGTAAAATCACAAAAAGTTGTGTTTAGAAAGAGGGGCCATGAAGCGAATTTGAAAAGAAGAAAAAACCAACGTTTTGTTTGCACGTCAAAGTGTCATTATACAAACCACAAAGCATCCTCCAAACATGCAACAATTTGAGCATTGACATCTTATCCCATCTATCCTATTCACCTAACTTGGTTCCATCGTACTTCTTTCTCAACCAAAATCTGAATGAGCAATTGAAAATTCACTACAATACTCCGACAATGCTGATGATGTCTTTGTGAAAACAGAGCAGTGGCTATATAAAGATCCAATTCAAGGACTTTGGAAAGTCAAATAGAATGGGGAGAAATGCATCACTGTTGGAGATGGCTACACAGAGGAAACAAAATTTGTAAGCATGGCAGCTATATATAGTGAGGCCAAAGACTTCTGGATCCACTCCTGTATCTGAGGAAAACGAACCATCAAAAGCTAGGCTGTTGTTTGGTCTCTCAGGGCCCGTAGCATAATTATTGTGCTACTGGCTAATATGTCAATCCTGCACTGAACTTGGCGATAGGCACTACCTACTGTTGCCTGCAGCTCAGCAAGACAGCAGAAAATGGTGGCAGTTCCCTCCTCCTCTTCTTGTGCCTAGTAATAATAGTGATGAAGACATTGCTGGTGCTACTGCGGCACATGATGATGATGATGAGGCAGTTCAGTTATGTCTGGAAAAAAAAATATAAAAGAGCCTAATTTCAATGAGCTCCCCTTCAAAAATCGACTCTCAGCACCCTCTCTGCTAATATTATCGTGATGTTTACTCTGCTTCATTGACGTTTGAGAATTTGTTCCCATGACTGTATGTACACATCTTTGTCTCACCCTCCTCCATTCCCCAATGCCCTCATGTCAGATATCCTGAATAAATTTCAAGATATTTATTTTCTCATAGCTGCTCTCTGTCCGTTTTCACTTTGCATTCCTCGTGACATGTCTCGGTGGTCTTCACTTATACTTTTTTTTTCTTTTTCTTTTTGAAGATTGAATTTCCTCGAAAAGGTAGCTTTTTTTTTTCGTTGATCAATTTTCTCACGTAAGAGTGACATAATTGTAATCTGAGGTCTGAGGTGACAATATAGAACTGTCGTTGAAACATTTGACGATCCCTCTGTGTTTGGATAGAGAAACATACTAGAACTAATAACATCCAAATAACCAGGGACTGTTAATAGACATAACAGTATAAGCATTTATAGTGGATTACTGCTTCCAATACAAATGTTCTACTAGTAGCTGGGCTCCTACTAGACCCTTTGAAAATAATTGAACAGAACCTGTTTTTCTTTGGCGGGAAGTAAGTTTCGATAGTAACTATCACCCGATTTTTTGTGACAATGTGATGATTACACTAATTGCTGGTACTGATTACAGCACCTTAGAAATTACATGTTTTTCTCAAATATCTCCTTGCCCAGATTCGTAGTTATGCGCCAGCGGTCCATTGCTGTTCACTAAACGGGCATTTTTTTTGTTTTTGTTTTGTTGCGGCTCTTAGTCTAGCAAAACCGGATATAATGAAGGGAACTCTTTTGTGAATGGAAGCAAAATCGAGTCGTAGGCAAAGCAGCAAAACACACTGACATTTCATTGTTGTCGGATACAAAACCGATCTACTTTGAGCCACTTTGCCAAGGTTAAAACTGCGATTTATGAGATAGAGAAGTGCCAGTAAATGAAAGAGGAGATATTATTATTGGGTACACGTCATAACTTATGCTGGGAACATGTTTGAGGGTATCAGCTCCGCTGTTTTGCTGATTTTTGGCATTGTTCTTTTGCTAACACTGATATTAGTGACGTTGATAGTGCTCGTGATTCACTCTGGCCTCTTCACTTCCATCGAAGATGTGGGCACCGGGAAACCACCGATAGGGAAAATAGTAATTGCATACAAGTTCCAAAGAGGACCATACAACCAAGCAGGCCAAATATTTACCGAGGCAGCAACAATTGAATCACAGAACAAGGCAATTGGCATTTATTATGATGACCCTTGCATGGTAAGAGAGTCCTTAAAATATCAGCCACAAGATTGATGTGTTAATTTAGTCAGACCCTTGCATTTAGTAAAAGATTGATGATGCATGCAAGATCACAGCAATGTAATTTTGTTTGGTTAGTTTCAGTTGCATACAACGTTGCTATTTTAAGCTAAATCAATGATTTCTTGAAAATACAGGGTTATTTGGGTTTATTTTTAATATTTCTTACAGAGAGTCAGCATCACCCGAGCTGTAAAGAATTACAGTACATGAATTTTTCAAGTTACCTCCAAGGCTAATCCTGGCTGACAAGATGTCATGGTTACAATGTATGAGGTTGCCCAAAATAATAATGATGTTCTTTCCTTTTTTTTACTAAATCATACTAAATGTTATCTTACTGTGTTAAAGCTAATGGGATGAACTAATGTAATGCCTTTTGATGCATTTCATTACAAAACCACCTATGTCCATGAACTTGATGAAGTCTCACATGCCACTGTCAGAGTTCAAAGATTGCACTACCTTTAGTTTGAGTCTGTCATCAATAGGTCTATGCCCCATGTTGGAAATTTGCTGCTCAGGCAAACAAAGCCCTTCCAAAAAAAAAATGAGTGTTGTGACTAATACTGGTAATAAGTCAGAAAAGAAATCTTTTTTTGGATGTTGACCTGTAAATATCTGTCTGGAATTGTTCTTATGATTTATCATTCATCAGGTGGAATCTAGTCAACTTCGCTATGTGGTTGGTTCTATATTGTCTGAGGGCTCATCTCCTGTCAGTGAAGACATGGTGAAGAGATTCACTGACAATGACTACAAGATAGTGCATCTCCCAGAGGTAGCTTCATGTTCTTCATTTGTGAATTTACTGTTCTTAAAGTTCTTTGACTCTTGACGGTGATGATCCTTCTTGAAAACAAGACAGAATTTGCTCACAGAATGAGAAGCTTTATAATTCATTATGTCAGTTAAAGAAAAGGCCCTAAGTGCATTATCCTGTCCTGTATGTTGCATTTTGACGTGACTGATGTTAGTACCGATGCTTAATGAATCTACACAATATATATTGGTGTCAGAGACATTTAGTACTTTGTATTACACTGTGTTGATACACTTTCACTGACAAGGAGAGAGGAGTGAAGAAGCTACAGTATTAGAATTATGATTAGTGGAAATTTCTGGGTGATATTTTTTATTTGCTTGTGATTTTATTTCTTCTTTGGCAAAACACAGTTTTTAAAAGTAGTACATAGAACATTACTGGACATATATTCAGTGTATATACTTTTTTATTTCAGGTGACATATGTTGTCAAGACCAGCTTCCCACATATAACAACACTGTCTATCCTTATTGCTGGCTTCAAGGCTTACCCAATGCTGAAGGAATACATAGAGGTAAGTCACTTTGGTTTATGATGTTTGCATAGTTAGTGCATGCAAAACCTCACACATGAGCCACAAGAGGAATCTCCCACAGACATAATACATGCGGATTTTAGTGACATCAAATATCTGCTGAGGCTGTATAAGCTTATCAAGCTTATTGTGACATTTACTCGATGTGGCTTTTGTTTAGGCATGTAAATTATTGTTGTCACATTGTGAATTTTCATGAACTCACAGACCTCTGTCTTATTTATCAAGCAGAAGACAACTTTAACTAGGATAACTGTCTCACTATGATAGTAGACATGTCAGAAACATTTGGAATTTGTATTTGTACTAGAGTTAAAAGTAGGGAAGCCAGGTGCTGGAATGTCATTTGAAAAAGATATTTTGTACACTCTGCACACCAGTTACAGTTGTTGTGATAATTGTTTGTCATTTGGGAAATGTTGAGCATTGTAAATCTTTATAGTGCCTGCTTACACCTAAGTTAGAGTTGTGGTAAATATTCATATTAAAATATCCTCTGGCCTGTTGCCTTAGATAAAATGTTATTTTGAATCTATAGTTGTAACCATCAGTCATAATGTTCCATTTTTTTGAGGATATTCCATCTGTATCTCTTGCAGGAGCGGAAGTTGCAGGCTTATCCCTTCATAGAATACTATGATGGGAAGACCATTCACTTTATGGCCCCGTTGTCCAAGCAGGATGAATTCTTTGTGCCAGAGTGTGAGCAAGAAGATGCAGGTGACAAGGCTGATGCTGAGTATGACTCCACCACATTCAACACATCCCAGTCAAGTGTAGGCAAGTCCCATCTTAGTCAAGACATCACCCAGACTCCAGTAGGTGATGAACCTGCTCAGGACTCTCAGGAGGCCGAACAGGGGGACATGACATTGGGAAATATAGGGACTGTAGCTGATGAAAAGGATCCTAATGACAACAATGGTGGAAGTGACAAAGATGAGGAGGCTGTAGCTAGTAATGACGATCAAGGTTCAGAGGGGTCCTCTTCATCTTTTGAAGTTCTGAAAAGTGAGCAGGCTGAATCTATAGATTAAGGTGCATTAAATTCACTAACATGAATCATAGGCTGAATAGACACTATTTTCTATGGATGAAGTGCATGAATGTGGCCAGTGAAAGTCACTGGAAACTACTGGTATTATAATTTGTCTGTTTTATGACACAGAAGAATTTATGCTGCTTTATTGGCAATTTTTATTGTAATTAGCATGCACTCCTGCTCTCTGTGAATGGAGCACTGGATGACTTCATTACAGGTTTACCTGTTGATATGGTGCTTGTCGGCTTTATACTGCATGCATCATCAATAAAAGAACAATGGACTTCAAAATTTTACAGTGGAAAACTGCCTAACAATGATGAGAACAAAATACTGAACTTTCTATTAAATGAGCCCTTGCGTTTTTGAGACATCACTATGGGCTTATGTTTTGAAACACTATTCGATACCAACTGTTTACATTTGTAATCCCATTAGAATTTTATAATCCGCCGATGATACAAACATGCAACCATGAGATGATGTGCCACATCCTTTGCTCACTCCTGTATTGTATTGTGTTATGTCACATTCAAACAAGCTTGACATGACATTCACTTGATTTGCTGAATTTTTTTCTGCTTAAGCATGTCTTTGCATTATCCATGATAAGGAGGTGCACCTAGGGATGATACTATTTCATGTATGGGATACTGTTGATTAAGTTGGACAGTAGGTGAGAGCAGGATGTGAGGAAGGAGAAAGAGAGCAGTGGTGTCATTGTCTTGATGCAAGTCTTACATGCAGATTGTTCGTGCGAGGGTTGTTTTATTGTAGGAGAGGAAGAATACTATTTAGTTCAGAAAATGGGGTAGTAGAGGACTCAGAAATGCCTCACAGTAGATGTGTTGTTTTATAATGAGAGACACATTTGGTAAGATATATGAAAAACAAAATATCTCGATGCCTGAAATGTTTAATAATTATGCTAGTGTCATGTTAAGAGTTCTGGTAATAGACATGTTTGAGTGTGTGTGTGTATATATATATATATATATATATCATACATGGTCACAACATGTAGTTGGCATTTTCAAGGCAAATAAGCTTTTGATAAGCTTTGAATCCTGCTGTATTTAGCATTTTCTTGTCAAGCTAAACTGACCTGTTGAGGAATATTCATTCATCACCATGAAGTAACCTCCCATGGCTAGTTGTGATACAAACATTTTCAAAACTGTGCTGGAGAGCCATGGAACAGGGTACAGGGTTGACAGAATGCGAGAAACTTCCAGAAAATAAATACTCAGATCCAAAAAAAAAATTGCATTTTAATAATGAAGTGAGTAGAAGGAATGATTAAGCAACTTCATATTGAACAGAGACCCATATATAGAACTTGGTATTCAATATTTTTGCAATCAGCTAGTGCCACCCTTGAGGATAAAGCTGATGGGACAAAATGTTGCTGCTTGTTACAGGGCAGGAATGGCCCCTGAAAGTTAGGACCTCTGAAAATTCGATTATTGCCAGAATATATTGAATTTGGACTCTGGGCATTTGGCCAACTTCATCATCCTTCGCACTGAATACATCAACTGATACTCATATATATCAGATTATTTTCGATGGTTTTGATGCTTCCAGACATAACACAAATGATAATAAAAGCAGGTATTTTGAGAAAGTCTTGTCACAAAATGCTGATTTCAGTAACATTTTTGCCTAAATTTTCTTTGTTTATAAATAAATTGAAATTTGGCATGGAAATAGTTATTCATATATCTAAATTTGGGCAAATGCTCTTAGTGTTATCTCTGAAATTTTTCATTCTTTGCTAGTCTTTGTGTCATTTTTTTCTCAGTTTATTGGTTACCATGAGCAGTGATGGTTGCAGAGTTTTGTTTCTTTCAGTAAGTTCAAATAACAGAAGAAAAAGCTTCTATTCATTTATTGGTCCCTATAAAAGGTTGAATATCTCCAAATTTCACGAGAAATGGATAGGTAACACCAGAGCCTCAGCATTTTGAACATTTTTGTTTTGGGCCTGAAATGCAGTGTGACTGCTCTGTTTCCATGGCAATCAATGTGTGTTCAATGCTAAAAGTAGTATAGACCATCCTTTGTTTGCATAGGCATTATGGAGCAAAGATTATAGATTTTGACCTTCAGGTGCTGTCACCGTCCTTTAAAATCCTATATGTCGATGTACAAGAGTATATTTCACAGATTAGGTCATTTTATGCAGATTTTTAAACTATTATGTTCAGAATTTTAGCTGGTCCTGATGACAGTATTGGTTTAACACAAAACAGTCGCAAGTTTATGGGGAATAGGGTCTCATGATGTAAATCAAATTGTTATATGCCGTCCCATTTTTCTTCCCACTTCATTTTGGTAGAACACAATTTTATGATATGTAGGTGAATGATGGTAAATGAAGAGGTGCCATTCCAGGACAGAATGCTGAGCCCTTGACTGGGATTTATTGCTTCTATTTATGCTATCACTTGCCTTTGATGTTTTCTGTGATCTCACATCAAGCTTAATTGTAAACAATGTTTGCTGCCAAGAATATGTACATATTACATACTAATGTAACTAGAGGATGGCATACATCCTGCATAAAGGGTTTGTTATTTTCTCTCACTTTTTTTATTGTCTTGGATCAAAGACAAATGCTGTAAAATGATCTATTCATCCATTAAAAAAAGCCTGTGGAAGAGGCTGCGTAAGTGATAATAATACTTCGAATATTCTGCAGTTGTTATTATTCTAGAACTTTCCTAATATGTATGAGCAATTCTTCTGAAGTGTTCCTTTTTGACTGCATATATAGGCCTATCACACATGCACACAAATCCACCTTATCGAAAAACAGGATAATTTTAGTTCGGAACCATATTGGGAAATTAACTGTGAAGGGAATTCCTGGAAACTCTGAAAAAGCATATATTGTGGTGCCTAAATGAGTTACATGTATTTCTTTCTACGAGGTCCTATATTTGTGATGCAGCACCATTTGTATTTTTTTTTAAAGTTCAGAATAAAGAATTATTAAAATGTAGTATAAAGCAATGGTGATATGAAATAAAAGTTGTCGTTTTGAGCTCAGTCCGGCAATTTTCACAGCTGTTTCCTAACGGGCATCTGTGATTTGTTACTAATTTTGCATCACAGTTGACTAACTGGCACCTTTTTACAAGGATGTACTGGATCCGAAACTTACTACAGCTTTATTGGTGAAAATGAGGAAAATGTAAACAATCTTGTCACATTGTGTTGTCACTGGAGAATGCTTGCAAAGGTTGCTAATAAATGATAGAAACTTATACAAAGAGATCCTTCAGTCCTGCACATGCTGCTTGTTTATGTGATATACTCAGATATTGCATCAGATTGTAACAGATTGTTTATTATATCAGATTACTGTGGAGGAACGTACATTTATTACTATTATGCATAGTGAGCATATTTGTGTTGTCTCAATCCCAGTCTATTTTTCCCAAACATGAAAAGGAAACTTGGTTTCAACATTTGGGTCAGATATGTCCATGTATTTTACTGGGGCTATGAAGTTGATAGTCTGTGAAGAATATTGTGTCAATACAGATGGCTATTGGTTTACAGTGCTTAATGTTACAATACTTGGACTCAAAGAAACTGCGTATTTACAGACATCAAAAACTCAGACTGAAGTTTGGAATATATGATAGTTGCTGAATGGAGGAAGGAACTTATAGGAAGCATAATGCCTTACAGCAATAAGTGAGAAAGGCATCCAGGTCTGTTGGTGCAATACATTGTATATCATTTTTGGATCTGGATTGCTAGCTGCATTGAGTGATCTGATGAATATTATGTTAATACAAATGGTATGTTTAAAGTACATTGTAAAAGTCCTTTCAGTTGCACTTCAGTAAGAACAGACTATGTACAGTAATATCCAATAAGATGAGGGATCCACAGGATGCATGACAGAAATTAAGATTATTATGTTAAATGTAGAAGTTCTGTGCCACACAAAATAAACCAATATATGAAAAGGCAATTATTAAAATTTTAATGAGGCACTAATTATATAAAGCAGTGCTTTCTTTTTGATATACATGTTGAGGGTATGGTATGTTTAACATGAAACTCAGTTAAACCTGTATGTGACAGATACACAAGGGTTCATTTGGCATTTAGTGATAGACGCAGTTATAGACACATTGTACATGTATATGTATTTAGAGAGTTTTGTGATATGAGGATCCCATTGACTGTCCAAGGAAGCTGGATGGATATCACAGACACTATTTTAATTTGATATGTATTCTAGGCACAGCTGTAATACAGCAACTTTTACAAAAATTTTGGTGATGTATGTCAGACCAAATAATAATAAAGAATGGAAAAACCTGAGCGTTTAATTCTGATACTTCACAATCACGGATAAATAAGTTCTTTTTACTCTGTTACTTACAACTCTTTTCCCTTTTCTTCCCTTCCCTTTACTCTCCTGCTCTTCTCTCCCGCTATCCTCTCCTCTCCCCTTCTCTCCTCTTCTCCTGTCCTCTCCTCCCTCCTCTCCTCTCGCCTCTCATCTCCTATCCTCTCTTTTCTTCTTCTCACCTCCTCTTCTCTCCAGACCTTTCATCTTCTTTCCTCTCCCTTCATTTCTTCTTCTCTCCTGTCCTGTCCTGAGCTCTCTTCTCTTCTCTTCTCTTCTCTTCTCTTCTCTTCTCTTCTCTTCTCTTCTCTTCTTTTTTCTCTTCTATTCTCTTCTCTTCTCTTCTCTTCTCTTATCTTCTTTTCTCTTCTCTTCTCTTCTCTTCTCTTCTCTTCTCTTCTCTTCTCTTCTCTTTTCTCTTCTATTCTCTTCTCTTCTCTTCTCTTCACTTCTCTTCTCACACTAATAATTGTCCTTTAGCGGTATTTAGACTTTGTGATTATCCCGCAGATCTTCAGCTGTGACGAAAGTACTTGTATCCACCTGACCTATGGCAAGATGAACTCCTGAAGCAAAATCTAAGGAATTCTACATATTAGGCTGTCATACTTACACATAAATCAATTTCTTCCAGCATACTATACAGTCTGAATTTTATGTACCATTACTTTTACCTCTTGGTAATGTGTCCGTTTTTGTGAGAACACGCACAGGCTGTCTCACTTGGTTTTTCATTCACATCAGTGAAGATATCTCTCTCCATTGGCAATGATCTACTTTTATGTCTTCTCCACCACGGCTTTTGACCCTTTCCTCTGACAACCTTCCACGCCCTTTCATCAGTTTATGTTGTTATGCTTAAACACACCTCATTATAAAATTATAATAATCTACCATTACTTATGGCTTGGTCTTGTTTATCCTGTGAACTCACAGCTTTGGATGACTTTCTCTCAAGGACTGTCTGTCGGGTCCTTCCTCATAGTTTCTTTTTTAGCAGCTTTATTAATTACTTTCTCTCTATTACACCTCTCTTTGTCTCCTCTCCCCTCCCTTCCTCCCTTCCTCCCTCCCTCCCCTCTCTCTCTCTCTCTCTCTCTCTCTCTCTCTCTCTCTCTCTCTCTCTCTTTCTCACATGCATATTAACAGTATTCAGCAAGGCTACAGCCCCCATCTCACAATATGAAGGTTGGGCTGAAGGAAATCATGAATTTGAAGGAAATACAAAAATAAAGGAGGAGAGAGACAGAAGGAAAGAATATATTTATTAAAAGCCGGTAGTTTGCGACTATACTATCTAAAGTGTAATCATTATATAATTTGAATGATGTCCAATGTTTTGTTACACTGACCATAGCATGTGCCGTATTTTATTTACAGCACTGTTATGCGAGGGGTGGGCCCATATATTCAGCACATAGGCGGTGCCCCCGGGGGCCTTCCATTTAGCATCATTTAGTCCTTGGTGTATCATCACTGAGTAAGTGCCTCCCTCCCTCACAACCACCATGCCTCCCCATCTAAACTCCCTTCCTCCCCCCCTCCCAGTAAACACGTGTTATTTATTTCCCCACCCCTCCTCCTCCTCCCCCTCCCCACCCGTTTTGCAGTTGAGTAGACATTTATTTGACCATCACTGTGACGGCTGTGGATAGTAACGAAGTAACGTGTAGGTGATATCTTGAAGTTGGTTTTAAGTTGTTGGTGAGTGCAGTAAAGTGTATTGTGCAGTCTGTGTTGTGAGGGAGCAGAATTTTTCTCATGTCAGCGAGTTCAGGGCAATAGAAAAAAGGTGGTGATTCACTGTGTTTTGATGGTATGAGAACAGGAAGACATACTGGTGGTATTTGTGGTTGTGCCTTATTGAGGTGATGGTTCAGCTGGACAAGATAAATGCATAGGCGGAATATGACAACTTGTTCTTTTCTCTCTAATACACTGATGCTATCTGTTGGGTCTGGTTACGCCTATGTTTATACATTGCTCTTCCGGAGTGTCATTCACACAACCCTGTCTGGCTGTCAGCAGACAAGACACAGAGATGCCATGATAATACAAAGCGCAAAGGGCTCTTAGGGCAATTGCCTATTAATTTTGCTCCATATTTTTTTTCCTGCCCAGATCTGACAGCAACATCTTAATCCGCGACTGCACATCACAGCTAATGACGTTACCTTGTGTTAATTCTCTGAACTTGTAAATCCGGTCCGCTGCGACTTCCACAGACACACACACACACACACACACACACACACACACACACGCACACACACACACAAAAAAAGACCTAAAAAGAAGAACACAGCACACCTAATCAAAGATGTGTTGATTTTATGTTTTGGGTTTTGCTAGTTCTTTTCCTGACCTTACTTAAAATAGAAGTTTTTAGACGTCTGTACTGACTACAACTCACACTGATCCGGATGTTTACTTGTGTATGAAGAGAACTTCCCGTGTCAGCGACCCTCTTTTCTCGACACTCATTATCTTTATTTGCTAAGGAAGAGTTCCACCGTATATTTCATGCATTAATGTTGATGTTTTCCTTAAATGCATAACTTAAATAAATTCTTTCACCACAAGAATACGCCAAAACATGATACCAATATAACTATTACGGTAATAGAGTCATGGATTTATGCAACTGATTAATTTTGTGACTTATTCATTCGGTCACTTTCTTATGTAAAACCATAACATAGCACTTCAGCAGGATTCCTGGTTTATGAGGCATGCACTTTTACCAGCGAATAACATAACACCCTCCTCGGGGAAACTCGGTTGGGAACTGACTTCGAACCCGTTATGATGTGTCGAGATCCTTCGGGGTCAAGGTCCTTGCAGAGTTGGTCGTAGCCTGTCCATCTTGTAAAGCTTAGGGTCGCGCAAGGTTCCTCCCTTAAGGCACACCTTAGGCTGTTCGTATGTCGGGGCGCAGGGCGGTCGGCGGCAGGCCGGGTCAGATACACGGGAACAACCTGTCCCTTAGGGCCTGGGAGGCTACTGGTGTCCTGATGGGCATCAGCCCAGGTCCGTCCGTTACATCGTGTCACACGCCAACCCGATACTCGTTAGCGGTCTTCGGACGCGTGAGGGGTAGCTCGGAGCTGGTGGCATCATGGCGCTGCAATTTTTTGCCTCAACAAGGGAGGTAACTCTTGCTTCCTTTAAGTTTTTAATGATTTATTTGAGTTAAGTTCCCTGAGGCATAACTCTTGGTGACGTACATTTCACAATTCACGCAGTTACTTCCCCTGATGTGCCGGGGGTTTTTTTTTGGTGTGTGTGTGTTGTTTTTTTTTAACCTTCTGTGATTAGTGTTCACTCTCTGAGATAAATAAATTTCAAAACTTCCTGCATTCGATGCAATACTGAGGTGGTTATGAGGGGGAAAACAAAAAGGATCCCCATCTGAAAACAGTCAAAACGAGCACAATTTACTTCGGAGCCGGAATATGAAGAGCGGAGTGTTTATGGATAGCCATAAAATATGTGTTAAAATTTATTGCTTGACTTTAGAGTTTCTGCTTTTGCGTTAGATATAGTCTATAGAATAGACTGGCGTGTACATTTTACACTGTGTGTGTGCTTGAATCTACAAGACTGTGTAGTGGCAATAATCTCCACAAATGGCAGGAGGTCAGGTGTTAAAGGATAGCATACACAATCCCAGGTGCAAAGTCGTAAGGATAGTGTATGTATCATAATGTGTCTTCATTCCATGATCAGTCGAACGCACATTCTTATCTCTTAATAAAGAATCTATATTATATGCCTTGCCGCCCGGTTACGCTTGGCATTGTCGGCAGGATATCTCACCTTTGGGGAAACGGTTGAGGGAAAGGTTCTGTAAACCATAGGCAGACCAGAGACATATGACAAAGTGAGAGGTAGTATTCGTATTCTCAGGACTAAGATAACTATATGAGAATGGCCTCAGCTTTATGTGGACAGTATAGTGAAGGAAATGATATTATAGGCCTACTGTATGGAGTAATTGTGTTCGTGTTTTCGACACGATGCCTTGCAGGAAGGCCGATTAGGTGTTCTGCATGATCTGAAAGGTAAGATTATTTGCTTTCTGGGGAGGAATGAGGTATTTTCAGTTACGCCACGTGATGCCACGTGATCTAAAAGCATGCAAACAAACCAACGTGTGAGCAAGAATTCCTAGGTCACGTGATAGAGTTGAAGATACCTAATTCCATAATATGTGTGCCAGAAAGGTTTCCCCAGGGTTAGGGTAGGGTTAGGGTATGTTATTGGTTCGGTGTGTTGCATGCAGAAATCTTTCCGACACACATATGGAATTTCTCCCGCTTTCTGTAATCCCCCAAATTTTTTTGACATTATCTTTGCTTAATGTCCTCCTCCACACCCCCCCCCCTCCACCACCACCACCACCACATACACACACACTTATACCTTATATCTTTCCCCCTTTGCTGAGACCGGACATTTTTTTGTTTGTTTGTTTGTTATTATTAAAAGGAGTACACATACATTGAAGTAGAGTTGGTCTGGTTTGAACGGGGAAGATTGGGTTGGCGGAGCAGAGGCTAAGGTTCTGTATATGAGGGGAGAGTTGCAAAATAGCACAATGTAATCTTTCTATAAATTGGCGCGCATTAAACTTTCCCGAAAGTTGTTTAGGGGCAGAAGGCCAAGCGAAACTTGGTATTGTATAATTGAATTCTCACATATTATGTTGATGAGTTCATTGACTCTGATATTAAACAGTTGGCTATTCTGCTGGAGAACGGGGTTTCCACTCCTCTTCTATCTTAATTTCTGAAATCTTGATGAGATCAATTCAGCGGTTACATAGCAAGGTTTTAAGAAGAAAGAAGAATGCCAGAGGCCTAAACCCACGACTGTCTCCCCGATGTTCTTCATTTAGCAGAAATTCACATATTATATTTTTGTGTTGTTGAAAGTTTGATTTGACTCTCGCCATTCTATTTAATGACGGTGGTAATGATGATGATTATAATTATAATGATAGTGATTTTCCTTTTATCTGTATAATCTTTTTTTATATTTCGTTGAGATCAGCTTCTTTCGTCGTCAGCATTTCTGATTAAGTGAACCGTGCACATAATGAAATACTCCTTTTTTTACGGGATACAATGCTTTTTTAAACACTGATGCATACTACAGATTACTACTTTATTACAGTTCGTGTCAAAATAATCCGCGGAACTTTTCCTAAATGTCTCTGCAACGTCTTGACAAAACCTTTTACCACAGTGCATATCGAGGTCAGTTTGTCTTCACTGAAATTACTTTGTCCGACTTTTTAACCAACAAATAACGTTTTCCCCTTCATAAGGTCATATATAATTATTGACAAGGGACTGTGATTACTACTCATCCCGTGTGTAAAGCACTTAAATTCAGAGTCAACGTCTATTCCCTTCCATTTTGCAGCAAGTCTCATCATCCGCTTTAATGCAATATATTGTTAAATGGCATTCTGAATCTTTGAGAGAGTGGAAAAGTCTGAGTGAGGCTTGTGTGAGCTGTTTTGTTCTGCATGAAACAAATAACAGATGTTGTCTAATGACACACGCTCTACGCCAGATGCCATTAATTTTGGTTCCGTCATATTCTGGCTCTGTCTATTCCGCCTCATCATTAGTTCCACAGCTTCTCTGATTTCTACAAAACTGTTACGCGATTTAACAGCACAGTTCCATAGTATTAGTATGAGCTTTCATAAGCTATAGCGGGATGATCTGAGCATTTAAAATAAAATATGTAAGGATATAAGATCCAAACTTTGCAAACGCAGCTAAAATGCCAAAGCATAATGACAAAAAGACCATGACCCTTTCTCTCCGTGTTTTTAAATATAACACTGGATAATCTTAGATGGACTCTTCAATTATTTGCAAAACATTTATCCGCACTGGATCTAAATAAGTAAAGCAAGAAAACTATGACAATTTAACAAATTTAATGCACAAATTTTCGGACTAGCGTCCTTCTTCAGGTGTAGAAATTAAATGAACTAAGAATGAAATGTCATAATAAAAAACAAAAAAAAAACAACTATGATCAACAGTCATGAAAAATTTAGATGAATAAATGAAATTTAGATGCACTCTTCAAAATAGGCATGATTTATCAAAACTAACGCACGTCTTAAATTATTTCAGTTTCATCCTACACAATTTTGTTTTTACTTTTATCGGTAATGAAGGTGCAAACAATCAAAGTGCAACACAGCGTTGCTTTGATATTTTCCTTTTTACGTCACGTATGTTACACGTTGCTTCAACACATCTACATGTTTTTGACCGCGCAATAATTGCGATTTTTAAATAACGATTATAAAGAAAAACTTTTCCTACGAATAAAGGAGAAATAGCAAAAAAAAGATCATCCTGTTAAGACATAATGACTCATATTGGCATCCAAATTACAGTCAAGTAGATTAAAGCGTTTAAGTAATGTGTGGGTGCATGGGAAAACCCTTCACATCTTTTCAGATTTGAAAATTGAGTTGTTGACGGAGTATTGAACCCCATTCATTTCTAAACATTTTTCACTTCATATGAGGGCAATATCTTTATTATTAGTTCCAAAGTTATGGACACATTTGTAAGTTTACCGTTACCATATTATAGATTTTGAGAAAATTGAGATTAAATTTAGGGAACAATATTTTTGCTGGTAAAATAAATTTGTAGGGGTATGAAAAGCGTTTTGAAGATGAAAACACTTATAAATATCAGTATACTGAACAGAATAGTAAAACGCAATTTTCGGAAAAGCATCTGAATCAGACAGATTTAAGTTTAAAAGCATGCAATATCGTTCAAGAAAGCTGCCTCTAATGTGCAAATTTTCATCTCAATTTCGAACAATTTCGTTGATCGAAGTTCGAATGACCTGGCTTCGCATAAAGGATCAACAGTGATATTTACCCTAAAAAAAAGTTCTGCGCACTACACGCTGTTGTGCAGCGCTGTGAATGAACTTTCTTGTGGTATGTAACACATCATACTTTGAAAAAAAAGCGCTTGCGTGCAGTCGTTTGAAAGACGCGAATGGCGGTGAGGGAAAGCACGTTTGCTTCACCCAGTCACTCATCTTTTTAACCACTGAAAAACAATATTTAAGCCTCATTTTCATTACTTAAATTTATATGAAATGAACGATAAATGAATGAACTATCTGATTCCACATAAATATCAATTTTACCCAGGAAGTCGAAATTCGACATCTCAAGGCCTTAGCTCAAAATTACCCCTTGCGAGATCCGACGGGTCTTCTCATGTGGCCACACAAATATTTAAGAAAAACTTCCGCGGATTATTTTGAAACGATCAATAATTTGTATCACCTTCGCAAACGCATTTTAGTTGGTTACAAAAAAAAAACACCAAAAGAACAAAGAACTGTTGCCGTTTCTATTACATCTTATTTGCCAATAACACTGCCCTGGCAGATGATAGGTTTCTGTAGCTGGTTGAACTGTTTCTGCAGCTCCAAAGTTGCTTGGCCGCACTCATGAATCTCTTCCTCAAGGCACTCCTCGGCGTGCTCGTAGGCTCTGCGGAATGGAAGAAATAAGGTCGAGCTCAGGGTAGGAATATTTTACGATTGTCTTTCGGGACAATTGCACTGTAATAGGGGTTGATAAGTGTGGAAGGTGGAAGAATAGATTTTATATAGAGAAAGATAGGCAAGTATCCAAAAGAGGCCTAGCTTTCATGTTCTAAACCATAAAGTGATTTCAGGGCTCGGGCTCAGCAAGATGATAGCTCTGGAGTTTTGGCCTCCAGTCTTAAGTGAAGACACACCGGTGTAAAGAGGGAGCAGAGCTCGAACCATACTTTCGGAAAGCGCTTTTAGTGTATGAGAGATCCAAGGAGATCGTATATATGGAATCAGACAACATGGTAGAAATCAGTTACTTTTCATCGGAGGAGGGAAGGGATGGAGTATAATGTTGAGGGTAAATGTCACTTCAGCAAGGTCATGTCTTTGAACTACTATGGTAACAAAAGTGGACATATGAAGATGATATATACTGTCCCTTTTCATCCTTTCTTTTTACACACTGTTACAGAGCAATCAGCAATTCGTTGGGTGGGTATGTTTGTTTGTGTGCGTGTGGTAAGTAATCAAAGCATTAGTCTGCACGCTCTTCAAAGAGTCATGTGATCAATAGTACTTACAGACAAGTTGACCTGTAAGGATCCATAGCATCAGCCACAGTCATCTCTCCATATTTTCGCGATCCACAGTCGATCAAAGCCTCAGTCTTGTTGTAGGTACAGTCGTGGTCCAGCACTGCCAACAGCGATTACACAGTAGTTACGACTCCACGGTTACAGATACTCACAGAATGGCACAGATGTCATTGAACTGAAGACTTCAAGCACTGGTTCGCATCCAGCGAAATAGGGAATTTGAAATTACTTTTTGAGAACATACTGAAAATGCGGTTTGTAAGTTTCGTATCCAGGCAGATGCCTGCTCATGCTGTGATCACCCCAACAGGCCTGATCACTGTAGGACTTTCTCTATTCCCTAGAGAGCATGCAGTGCCACTGCTATTTACAGGCATTGATCTCTATCTAGCATTTTGACATTATCCTTCACTGCCTATAACCTGGTACCTATTTTACAAACAGAGGGACTTTGGAAAATGTGGATGAAATGTTTTTTCAAGGCATTCACAACACCACCGTGATCTGAACCACTAGTACCACAACGCTCGCCTTCAAGCACTACATCGCACGCAGCGAAATGGAGGATTTGAAATTCCTTTTTCGCAATTTATGCTAAGCTTCGCTTCTTTAAAGTGGATCTTTCAAAGCAGACAGCTCTTTAACACTATAAAATTGCTTCAGTTATTGTATTATGTTTTGAAGGTTCACTTACCGTGCAGGTTATTGCACATGATGTTCTGCACTTGTTTCAGATTGTCTTCGCTTGGCAGATATGACTCATAACCAGGCATAGTGCACATCAGTGAAAGTTGGAGTGAGCAGTGGATAGCGTTATCGTATGCGGCACGGTTTCTGAAGAGGAGAGGTACATTCTATTGTAACAGATTGATCGTAAGAGGAGGAAGGCATACGGGGTGGAGTGACTTCTCCACGTGTCTAAAAACCCCCGGGTCGGCGATACAAGAATACAAGAATCTTTATTGCTTAAGTTGTATATTATAACATACGAGCATCCATAATAGTTAGACCCCATGCAGGCCGAACAAAGTGCAGTTCTTGATGAGACGAAAAAAAAAAAAGGGNGGGGGGGGGAGAGCTGACTCTCTTCACTTCAGTTTGTTCATAATTCAGTTAACCAATACCACAAAAAGGATGTCACCCTCTCTGGGCTATTCGATTGCAGTTTATATGCGTACAAGCTCCTTCTTTCGTCTCTTTTTCAGCACAGCACGGGAAGCCCTCCCAGAAATTCCCAGGCAGTGATTCACCAAGTAGAAGCATGGTCTGCTCGCAGTGCATCACCTACGCCCATATTTCATTATTTCACCAACGCCATTGTTCTGTCTCTGTTGCAATAGTTTGCAAAAAGATCATCAGGGTTCAGGTTATACGTAGCACAAGTTGTAATGCATAAAATTCAGTTGATAGATCTACGTCATTTTTTTTTTATCGTAATACATGTCCTAAGCAAGGTGTGGTCAGAAAGAGAGAGAGAGAGAGAGAGAGAGAGAGAGAGAGAGAGAGAGAGAGAGAGAAAGAGAGNAGAGAGAGAGAGAGAGAGAGAGAGAGAGAGGTTGTCAGATTTCGCCTCGCCTAGTTAACCCCTTCACAGTTCACATCGTCATAATCAGTTACCACCACCTCCATCGCCATTATCATCATCATCGTCACCACTAACATTGCCAACATTGCCACCGTCTCGGCTTTTTAAAAAAAAATTGTTAATGTCAAAGAAATAACTCTGTCAACCGAATATTCTGCTCACTTACTGACAAACATAGTCGGGAGAAGATGTCACAGCATTGTCCTTGGCAGCTTGTTTGATGTGGTCAATGTTATTAGGGTCAGCAGCTAAGTGCAAGATCAATCCTTGATCACTGTAGCATTTTTGTTGTGCTGCTGACATGGCCATGGGATCATAGCAGATGGGGCTGTATGTCTGACATTGGGAAAACCCAATGAGGGCAGCTTGGGGAAATAAAGTGAAGTACTATGAAATGCATGTTCGATGCAACCAAAGACACAAAGTATATTTGCCTTATAGTCTTTGACACAATCTCGTCACAAGAAACTTTATGTACGTATTTAATAAGTACGAAGCGCATTGCACTGTAAAAGAAAAGCTACATTTAATTTGGATGGTCAGTGGGAAATGACTTTCCAATTTCCATTAGCCTCAATGAACCACTAAACTATCAGTAATTTGTGCATGCAAGGTTATTCGGGCAACGCAAGCCACAACTCCTGCGATAATATCTTCCGCTTTCCACTTGTATATTATCCGAGTAATATGACTGGCTGATATGGTGTGTAACACTGGCTCTTTTATTTTCGGAAGTGAGATTTAACGACTAATCATACTATTACTTTGCTTAAACCGAAAATGACCTTCGTTGAAGTTTACTAATTAAGAAAATCTGTGCACTTTTAACTCAAGGTGATTTTCCGCCGCAGACTGACTAGCACACATATAAACCGTTACTGTTACAGGTTAGAGCAACTCGACCGAGTATTTATTTGCGGGACTTGTGACAGTTAAAAGTGAAATGCATTATACTCCTGGTTTATATGCTACCATAATATAATTGGTCAAACTGGTCCGACTTGCGATTCATGAAATTAAAAGTGAATTATAAACAGGCTAAAGAGGCACACTCTGGTATATAAGCGAAAGCGAGGTTAGGAGGGTGTCACGAGGTCACCCAAGGTTAGAGCGCTCACTCGAAAATATAATTTTGGGGTCAATGTCTAGACTACTGACTACTTTTAAGCAATGTACGTGGAGCACGAGATAGCGGGAGAATGAGGGAGTGAAAGGACGAGAGAAAGTA
>JAWQUT010000487.1:157841-177868 GCA_033807755.1 Ellobium chinense
GATGAACTGTTAGACTGCACCCAATAAACGAGAGGGGTGAATAAAAACAGTGTTTCAGTTCTAAATCGAATTACCGTAACTCCAGAAAATGTACAATTTTGACGTGAGAAAGATGATAGGCCTAAAGGGTGCGGTTCGTTCATGATCTAATGTATAATTATATCTTAAACTGCCTTTCTAAACCAAGGTCTAAATATTCCATGCCGTGTTCTACGCGTCCTTGGCCTTTACATAGCATACACATAGCGTACAAAAGTATGTTTAAACATATTTAAGGTATTTAGATTTTTCTAATCTGAGAAGGGCTATCGGGCATGATTTCTGGCTGATATTAGGCTGGCTTGGCTGTTTTGCAAAATGTGCTTGCCAGTGTATTCAGCAAACGAGCTTATTAGTGAGTCATGTTTTGCCCATGGCCTAAATGAGTCGTGCAGCAAGCTACTTGCAGCACATCTCTGAGGGTTGGGCATGTTCATCAAAAAAGTCAGATGAGATCAAATTCAGTTCACTAACGGGAAAGAGGTCCTAAGGTCAAATTTTGCTCGGTTCTATGAAAATTAAGTAGTTTTCAGATCAGATTAGTTTCCCTTGGTTTTAGAAATCGGCATTCGGTCCTGGTTTTCGTGATAGTTGTGAACTGAACTGAAATTTAGGTAAAAAACTTACAGCACCCAAAATAGCTACAGTTCAGATCCAGATCAGATCGTCCAATATAGCGATTAAGCTATGATCAAGGTCACGTGAAATGAATTTAATTTCACAAACTGCATTCAATGATTTATGTCCTGCCCAACCCTGGTAGGGACCAATAGCATGGACACGGGACTCTGCCCATGCCAACAACTTCAATGTAAACGGTCGGGAAGGGGGGAGGGGGAGTGGCCATGGTTCTGTTTTACGGATGACTATTGCCAACTACGTGGATAAAATGTGAACATTATTAGCTGAACTTATAGCTGAATAACTTACCTAAGACGACGAAACATAACATTTTAGATACTTTTTTTAAGTCCTGACCAGATTCCAAAATGGTCGCCTTGAAGAATGACCAGAGACACTGAGATCTTGGACCGAAAGGCCGCACCGACCAAGGTGACATAATCAAGATAAGACAAATAACGTACGTCATATCACAAGGGTCATTTCAGTAGCTGAAATTAATTTGTCATCCACATTTCATTGAATTAATTCATACTTCAACCTTTCGTCCTCTTTCTCATGCGACAATGCGGCATGTCATGAAAGGTCTGAATGATAAGGAGAAAGTGACTGCATGGACCAACACGTAGTTATGAATTATATAACTGAAATTCTGGTAATTTTTAGGGTCTAGATGGGAAGCGCTGTGCTGAACATCAAATATAGCTTACTGACAGAGCTGTCTCTTGTCCCCACCTCACATATTTACTATGACAGGTATCCCTTAAAACCGTGTACATGATCACCTCTAAAGGAGTTGGAAACATGGACTTTTCAATTTCTCAAGGCGCTCTTCTTGACTTTATGAGCTAATAAAATCCATATTTTTGGGCCACATTAGAAAGATTCATCGTCAATTTTTAGAGGATGCCGCTGAGCCCACTTCAACGCTACTAAATTCCAAAGAGCGACATTTGATATTTCACTGGGAGTACGGCTGATGGGGCTAAAATTTTTAAATTTCGTGTTCCTCTCCTACTCACTGCCCTCATAATTCAGTTCATATCATTTAACCTTGTGCTATATTTCGCCTGCTGATCTGTGTTGTATACTGACTTTTTGCTGTCTAAAAATCCCTCACCACTGTAGCAACCATAGCGCCTGCTTTTCGCCTACTATTCGCCTACTATGAAGTAGCTGGGCAGAGCCAGGTACCATTGCATTTCAATTCCTCTCCTCTGGCAAGACCTGCTTTGTTTTGAAGTTTAGTCTAACCTCGGAAATGGGGAATGGGAGGTAGGGAGAGGGCCTCAAGAGGAGAAGCTCTTTTGAGATTGAAGACAGAATCAAATCACTGAAAAAGAAAATATATTTTGTAGAACTCAGCACTTGATTTTTGACCGTCAATGCTATGGACAAACTTACAGTTATATGAGAGGAAGAATAATTGTGTAGATGAGAGTGTAGACGAATCTTGTTGTTAGTGCCACGTCCCACTAATCCGTCAGTCAGTAACATGTTTGAAGGCGTTAGCTCTGCGGTTCTCCTCATTTATGTTGTCATTCTCTTACTCGCCTTAATTTTGTTGACATTGCTTGTTCTGCTGGTTCATTCTGGCCTATTTTGTCCCGTCGAAGATGTGGGTACAGGAAAACCACCAATAGGGCAAACGATAATTGCATACAGGTTTCAGAAAGGACCTTACAATGAGGCAGGTGAAGTGTTCAGAGAGACAGCAACAATTGCACCTCAGAACAAGAAGCTGGGCATTTATTATGATGATCCGTGCAAGGTATGATATGAAAGTCAATGACATGAAAAGAGTAGGAATTTGCCAAGGGTCTTTCTGAGTACATTTAACAAAGATGAAATCTGTCATGAATAGACCTAGACTTTTAATGCTGTCCTGAATTCAGATTGCAACATACACTATCTGTAGAGTGTAGATAGTACAGCGCTAACACTGAACATCCTAAGCACAAGTTGCTTTTATCTCCCTTACTGTTATATTTCCACAAGGCAGTCAACAAGGAAAATAACTAAATAAATTTGAATTTTGTTGATTATATATGTATTGTTCATTTTGGTATTGCACCTACATATGTAAGAACTTACTTGCTTCCATAGGACTCAGGAAGGAGGATGCTTGATAGTTTCAGTAACTGCATCTAATAGGGCATCTGTGTGCAAGGCTAGTAGTCTCTCATTTAGTCAGTGCTAAAGGAAAATGTCAAAGTGGGAAGAGATGGCATTACTGTGATGGAACACAACACAAAGGGACACAACGGATAGGGACAAAAGGGAGGGGAGTTTTGTTTGATGACTTGATAAATTTGTGAAAATTTGGTATGTATTTCTAAGTTTCATGTAAATTTCAGGTTCTATACAGGTATAAATCAGTTCAGAAGAAAGTATTCAGTACTTTTCACCCATTCTGAATGCTCAGACTGAAAGCCAGCCATAACCTACTTAATGTTTTTTAAATGATCTCTCCATAGGTAGAACCTAAGCAACTCCGTTATGTGGTTGCCTCTATTTTGTCTGAGGGATTGGAGCCTGTGAATGAAGACATGGTGAAGAAATTCACAGACAAAAACTACAAAATATTACATCTTCCAGAAGTAGGTTTGAAATAAATTTTGTTTGGAAATGAAGCTATTGTGAGGACTACTCCAGACATGACACTGACAGCCTGTACCCACATCATATTAAACCTGACAAGATTTGGAATAGCAAAGATCAAATAGGGACATTGCTTTGTGTTGCTTGTTATAATAATCTTAAATTTTTAATTCAAATTTTAATTGTTTGTATGTCACCCCATCCTCAAAATGGAGCAGATAGCATCTTTGTATACTTTGCTATTGGTCTGTTCATCACATCATTTGTTACCACTGAATGTCTGAAATGTCAGCAACAAAATTTCAGAAGATGACAGCATAATCTGGTGGATGAGAAATAATGATTACATCCCTGACAATGACAGTTGATATTACATTTTCTGTGATGAAAATGAAAGCATGGAAACAAATGTAATACCTGATCCTTTATAACAAATCCCCTCCACACTGACAACAAAAACTGTCATAACTGAGGTAGCATTGATAGCAGGATGTCATATTTTTATTACACCTGGCTTGCCCAGCTATGTATTACTGCATCTATAGTAAATGAGTAGTTTCAAAAGCAATCAAAATATGAAACTACTAAATTTTGGCATATAGTATAGAAATCTGTGCGATAAAAGTTTTGTAAAACAAGTATCTGTCTCTCTCCTTTTAGTTCATAACATGCAATACCGACAAGTTGCGCAGGTCTACAGTGTTGTTCATACTTCACAGGAAAACATCTTGTTAAAACATGATGACATATAGACTAGTCTCACTTGGCTGACTGCCCTGGACAAAGTTTATGTAAACAAATGCAAGTCTTCTAGTATTATATCTTCATAAGGAATTTTGATTACCCAAGATATTAAATGACAATCATTACAACCATTCATGATATTCCAGAAAATCACTTTATTGAATGATAAAATTACACAGTAAAAATCACGGTTTTAGGGATTAATCATACAAACCAGATGATCATTATAAGCCGGGTTTGTAGGGAGTTCGAAAAGTCAGAAAATACTCACCGTAATACTTTATGCCTCATGTAAATGTTCCTTTTGCAGGTGGCTTATGTTGTGAAGACCAGCTTTCCCCATATAACAACTCTGTCCATCCTTATTGCTGTGTACAAGGCTTACCCAAAACTGAAGGAGTATGTGGAGGTAAATCCATTGTCAGCGATTAGTGTGTGAAGCTGCATATTATACAGGTTGCATGTGAACTGATCTGTTATCCGGCCAAAGCATGTGCATCTGTATGCCAGTCATTTGGTTTGCGATGGCCTCAAACTCAAAGCCAGCATGTCACTAAACTCAAAGTGAGCAGTTTTCTGAGAGGTTGCAGTCATAAAGCCACATTTCGTCGTCGTGACCATGCTGATGATAGATAGTGTTTTATTTTTTAATTCTCTGTTAAAATGCAGTGGTTTTGTTGTTTTTTTTTTGTCTATGCAGTCCCTGCTGTCATGTAAATCTTGTGTGGATATTCTCTTTAAAAATCTGTGTTTTAATGTCTTAGGAACATGTGCTATTCTGAATATATATATGCTCAACTGCAGTCCCTATCTGTATCTTTTGCAGAAGCAAAAGCTGTGTGCCTATCCCTTCATAGAATACTATGATGGGAAGACCATCCACTTCATGGCCCCGTTGTCCAGGCAGGATGAGTTCTTTGTGCCAGAGTGTGAGCATGAAGGTGCAGGGGACAAGGCTGATGCTGAATATGACTCCACCACATTCAACACATCCCAGTCTTGTGTAGGCGAATCCCATCTTAGTCAAGACATCACCCAAAGCACCATAGATGACGAATCTGTTCAGGATTCTCAGGAGGCTGAGAAGCAGGACACCACACTGTCAAAGAAAACAGGGAAAGGGATGGATGAGGAGGATACTAATGAAAACAATTGTGGATGTGATAAAGATGAAGAGGCAATGACCAATGATGATGGACAAATTTCAGATGATTCCTCTTCATCTTTTGAAGTCCTGAAAACTGACCATGCTGAATAGGAAATACTCTTCAGACTTCAGGTGCACAAATTTGGCTAATAGAAGTCTTAAGGCTATGACATTTATTAAAGGGCTAAAAGTCCTGCAATTTTGTCTTCTTTCGTGATCTGAGAGAAATGGTTTACAAAAATTTTATTCCAGCCTTCCATAGTCTATGCTTTTTGTTGTTTGACATAATGTGAACAGAACAAATAGTCACAACATTTAACAGATCAGTGATGCTTTAATGTTGTTACGCATCATAATGTCATTTTGTACCTATGCACAAATAATGTTGTCTTGTGAAGCTGATTTATCCATTCAGTGTTGTCCTGTGGAATCTTTTGTTTGGCATGCTTGCTAAGTTATTAGAGCAAATCAAATTAGGTAACATCCTGTCACAGTTATTTTTGCCACAGATATCTGCTTGAGATTTGTGGAACTTTACATATCAGATGAGAAAATTGTTATAATTTATGTAAACTGAGCTGCTTTGACTTTGAAAAGGAGAGATACCAAGCCTTAAAAACTTTCAAAACTGTGCTATAGAGACACTGAGCAGGGTCAAATTGAAGACATATATTGTGCTGTTTCCTTCAAGCCTGTTGAAGTTATGGATTTTGAAAAAAAGGAGAGGTATCTCTACTGAAAAGTACAGATCATGTTGTAACTCATTGTTTTATTCATGGAATAACATTAGGTTGCATTGTTGAAGATGTGTTTGCTTCTAAAAGTAATAATGCACAGGTTCTTAATGGACAGAAATGACAGACAATGTGCATAAAATGTGTATCTTTAAGCTCCTGTCCATCCTGGAACTAAATTAAAAATGATTAGTATTGCCTTACAAAAGAACTTAAAATCTTATAGGAAAAACAAGGAAGAAATGAGAGGCCTCCCTAGTGTGCGGTCAGAACAGAAAACTTACATTTTCTTCATTTAAGAACTTGTCTGAATTGAGTTAGACATTCCATTCACATGCTCATTTGTGTCTTCAATTACTTTATATACAATCAAATGTTGTTATGGTGCCCCCTGCGCCCCCCGCCCCTTTTTAATGCCAACTCTGCATACCACCAACATTTCATGTTCAAATGGATCACATGCATTAAAAGTAGCTGAAATTAAATTGTTTATTCTGCCCCGGACTATCTGCTATCTGCAAGGACTTTTGCTCTCCCTACTTTATTAACTATCGTAAAATTGACCTTGTTATCGTGCCAGCAGCAATGTAGACCAAGTAGTAAACCCCAGATTTTCTTTGTCACTGGTTAGCAGCACTCTGCATTCTATTGTATTAGGCCTAATTTGACCTAGATTTACACAGTGCTGTTTATTCTTGGCATGAACACTTTAATCAGAATGTGAGCACCTGCTTAAAACCTGTTACGACACGAATTAAATATTGAGATTATAGGTCATGTGGTCTATTGTCTACCATCACCGCTTGTAGGCCGTTCCTACACCTATTAATTACTGTAGTTGTAGGTAATGTGATCTAATTTCTACTATTCAAACATGCATCATGTCTGTCTTAAGTTTGATGTTGGTATGTAGTCACATATTCTTGGAATCTAGCAGTGTTTAGTTAGAAATACTGTTAAGAACTGAAGACAGCAATGAGAATTATGACAGGATTGCATAGGCTTGTAGACTGACACCTCGCACTCACCCAGCTGTACCTCAGCTCTCCCACTGTCCTCCCTTCCTCCCCCTCCCCAACACTTCCTTCCTCGATTTGCTTGTCTTCAGTCTTTGCCTGCCTGTACTCTTGTTTTTGGGGTAAAGCTGTTGCAGACATGACATATGCAGTAAGCAATTTTGTGATTCATTGTGAAGTTCACACAGACTGTCCATGCCAGCCAGGTAGTTGTCCTCAGACAATAGGTCACTATGTCTTTTTTGGCTGTTTTTGTTTACCCTTGAAACGTTTAAAGAAATGCATTTTGCTTATTACAGTAGGTGCTTTTTACAAATATTAGATCATGTAAGTTTTCAGTCTAATACTTATCTAGAAAGTAATGATATTAACAAAGAGGGCATTTTTGTTTCATTGATAACTGGCATTTTTGTTTCATTGATAACTGACAATGTATTAGTGGATACACAAATAGGGAGTTCATATGTAGAAGAGATGTCCTTACACTGAGATGTACATATCAAGGAGAAGTGTGGTTTTTCTGTGCACTGTTTGATGCTTGTTAATTTCAAATTGATTTCCTCTTTCATCAAAAGAGTGGTCCAAGAAAATGTGGGATTAAAAGTGAATACAAACATCACAATTTAACAGAGGATGTAAAAAAAAACCATCAGGTCACACCTCATTTTATCAGTTAATCAGTCATCATGGAAACAGTAAAAGTTATTGACAATTACTCAGGCGGATAGATTGAGAACATTTAGCTTTTTACAAATGAGTCAGACAGTGGATTTTACCTAATTAGGCTTAAAAAGTCTTGCCCTGTGAAGCCGCAGATCTGTATGACACTTTGACATCACTGGGTATTAGTCCTTCTGTCTCATAAGATCATGTTGTGAAAATGTGTTTTTTGTTTGCCTGGAAAGCGCATTCAAACTTTAAATGAAAGAAGAAGTGAGAAACAAGGGCTCAGATCATCAGTTTCTCAGTCTGTTGCATTTTTGTACCAGAGAAATGGATCATGAAAACAGTGTAGACTAAATTAAATGTGGATGTTATTGTATAAAGTGTGGTACTCTCCTATATTTTATTGTTATGAGCTTCCATACTATGTTTGTTACAATGCTCACAGTTGCTTTTAAAAGAACCAACATCAAAACTGCCATCCCTAAATGCTCAGCAACAATGGGATCTTATTTTCATGTTTATTTTATGTTTTAATTTTTAATGTATATCATCCTCATTTACTGCTGCTTGTCCAGAACACACATTTTTTCCCCTTCACATCAATGTTGGAACAACAAAACTTATGGACAGAGACAGCGGTATTGAGGAGAACAGAAAAATTGATCCCACACGCTTTATTTTATGCCTGCATTATTGATGCGTAAAGTTTGTTTCTCTTCATCAGTTATCTCTGCTCACATGGAAAACAATAAGTGCATCTGTGTAAATATTAAACCCACTAAAGAGTATCTTTAATGTTTTTATTTGTGATTTTCATTGCCCTCTTTCAATACCAACTTATGATTATGTCTATGATAATATGTCGAAAATTGGTTAAACTTAAGCTGTTTTATCGGAATTGCAATTTTATTTAAAGCATTTCCAAAGACCTGCTGAAATTGCTTTATGTTCAGTGTAAACTCACACCAGTCTCTCCAGATGAGATATGACTAGGGACACAATGTGAATTGTATTTTCATGTTAATGCCCTGGAACATACGGTAAACTGTGCTCGGCAGATAAATAAGAAATAATTGATCAGTACAGGGTGTACTTAGGGTAAGTGACATTCTTACAGTTAGTGAGATATTTTCTCTGATACTATCTGCATAATTATTTAAGACTTGTGCTTGTGTGTATTTTTAGCTCAATGTGTCAGTGTTGTTTTTGTTTTAGAATTTAACACATTTATCATTAACACATCAAGCACCTGTGATGGCCCAAACAAGAAATGCCACATTTAAACAAAATTGGGTTTTCAGGAATCATTTACAAAGTGTTGGCATTTTCAGTCAGATATTTATGTTTTAATATGAATTCGCTAAAGGTCTTTCAGGCTTTACCCTTGAAAGACCAGCAGTTTGCTGATAAAATTTGCAAAATAAATTAATAAATTAATTTTAACTTAAGGATATGGTACCTGATTGTCTTAAGTACTCCTGGAACACTACTGAGCATTCTATGATGGCTGAAATAAACACATTCTGCAGTCTGTTAACCATATGAGACACAGACATCCAGAATGTAGAATGAGCAGCCACTCGTTTGTGATCCTCTCAAACACAAAGATGTGACTCTGTGATTCCATTATTCAGTGGCCATATGCAAACTGGACAAACTTTTCAATTCATTATGTGGTTGAAATACACTGAACCATACTATTTCATACAATTAATCACATAAATGGTGTATAGATGTATAAATATGAGTTAGTCCTCCAACTTTGGTTGAGTGGAGTATTCAAAGAACATTCCACATCCTGAGTCTCAGAATTTGATCATTTCATTTTGCTTTAAGAATAAAAATGCAAGTTTTGAATTTGTTTTGTTTTGTGTTTCTCTTCTTGTTGGTTTGCAACTACACAGCATGAATTGCATGGATTAAAGCTTAGGACAGTTCTTTCCATTTTGCAGATTATTGGCACTACCACTTTGTGTGCCACAACTGTGTTAATTACTCTTTCCGTTTTCAGGCCTCTCTTTTGATGTAAATTTGCTACATGACTTATTTGCATTTATTGCTGAAAAGGGTGTGTTAAGGTAAAAGTGAAATAGGCTATATCGTGACTGTGGCACACAAAGTATGAAACATCAAAGCAAGATGAACAAGCATGGGATGACACATACATTATTCAAAACCCACTCCTGTAGCTTTGTGACAATTTTGGCTTAACAAAAAGATCCTCATATTCAAATTCCAAGAGTAATAAATGCATGGAACTTTTTACAGCATTTGTTACTGGCTGTCATTCCTTCATGCCAGTGACACCAGACAAAAGCAACGCACATGTACATGAACATCTGACAGAAGGGGAGAGGGGAGGAATCGGGGTCTGGCATCACTGTTTGAAAATAGCACACATTATCTGCAGACAGCCTGAACAGTGAATATCCCATCTTAATAAAGAATATGCTGTACTGTATACTATATGTAGTTGAAACTGCAGTGACACCCTGGGGCCAGCAGCTTTACATCTACATGCTCTAGACTTGATTATTGTAATGTAGATATCATAAGTGTGACAGATTACACAAAGAGCGGTAACCCTTAGCTCATCCTAATGGGCTCTCATTTGCTGGTATAACATAGATTATCTCCCGTGGAATATTACCAATGCATATTATTATGAATAATAATTGGTAAGCCAATGTTCCTCATCAAGATGTAAGGAAAATATGTTATTTGAATCGTTTGAATGTTCACGAACAGAGCAATCTGCTCTTCGGAACTATAAATATCATACTGCCAAATACCGATGTTCCTCACCATGATATAAGGAAAATATTTGAAGCGTTTGAATGTCCACGAATAGATCAATCTACTTCTGGGAACTATAAATACTGTTTTTGCAAGCGATCCCATAAGCTGTCATCTACTTACATAGTTGTCATTGGTTAATCTGACAGTAAACAACACTGATTACACAGCACTGGGTACAGAACCATGATAATTAGCGATACTTCGTAATGAAATTGAAACTAGTCCACGAAATCTGCTTTAAATGAACGATTGGCTTGATGAAAATGAAGTACTGTATTGAAATATGTATTAGGATCTGTGCCCCCTACCATTTAGGCCTGAATACTCTACGAGTCTCTATACGGAGATAAGATAAAGAACAACACCATCCAAGGTCATGGTGCTGTGATGAATTTTTATGAACTATAATACCACACAGAGACGATGAAGTTGCCCGGTCTGAAGGGCTACCTTTCAGCTGGAAGATTGAACCTGTCCGAAACATGATGAACATATAGTAAAATGGAAAGAAAATTCTAATTAACCATTCAGCTCTTGTAAGCACTGGAAACCAGTTTCACTGCTATTGAAAACGAGAGAGAGAGAAAGAGAGAGACACAGACAGACAGACAGACAGACAGACAGACAGACAGACAGACAGAGACAGACAGACAGACAAAGATACAGACACAGAGATACACAGATAGACAGTCTATTCGTTTATGCCAGTATAGAAGCGGTTATGTCAACGAAACTGACTTCTTTCTTCAAACATCTTGCTTCATCCCCTGCACTAACATAGCATTATTTGAAAAGATCAACCGGTTTGTTCATGACCACTAATGAGAAGAAAAAAAAAGACATGCAATGTTGTTCAAAGTGGCGAAAGGCGCAACAGTAAATTATTAAAACAATGATAGTGTACAGCAGCTTGATTTGAGGAGAGTCTGTTCTATCAGTATTACAGGTATGATTCTGAGTGAAAAGTCCTATCTCAAGAGATTTCCAATGTTCCTATCATTTAGTTAGTGAATTAAGCTGTCGGAAATCTGGGTGGCATTTCTTGGTTGCAGTTTAGTCTCTCTTGGACATACGATATTTATTCTAAATAATTAAATGATTCTAAACAATTTATGAAGAAAATATCTGCCAGCCGAGGAACAATTTGCTATGGAATAAAATGGGGAATTACATTCTGACGTTGACACAGAAAAAAACCATACTTCTGACGTTCTAGAGAGAAACGCCGTATGGTCAACATTAGAAAAAATTTCATCTTTTGGCACCTTTGTCTAGAGCCCGATTTTCTCTGCCCATGCTTCTGGGTTACTCTCTCGTAGCTTTTACAGTTTCAGAGACAGCCAGCCGTAGGCCTATAGACGACACTGACTAATAATTGCAACTGATAAAATGAGTCGCGATGTGAAAGTTTTTTAGTCGTCTGTAAAATCATAATTCTGAGCACACTTGAGCGCTGAAGTTACAAATTATTTGTCAACAGTGAAGAATGCAATGTCATAGTATATAGGTTAAGTAGTGGTCGAAAAGAACAAATCTAAAACTGTTCCTGATAAGAGGAAAATTTTCAGTCAGCGATACGAATGTCATGTGGTAGATCAGAGGATATATATATAATACAAAACATACATTATGTATTATTTTAATATTAGAATGTGATAAGAGATCATGAACTTCAAAAATGTCACATGTATTATCTTTCCTGTCTGTCGGCGCACTTAACTGTGATATGCGCATTGTTTACTTATTACCCACTACAGACTACCAGTGTAACATAAGTATGCACAAAACTTAAAACCTGAAGAAATACTTGTAAATCTCGACAAGTTCCTGGGATCAGTAAGCTGCAGTATTCACTCCTGAAAATTTGATTGAAACACCTTTTTCAAATATTGCTCTCGAATTTGGGTATGCACGAGGGATTGAAATTGGTCGAAATAAGGGGTTATTTCTCTCATCTAAATGGATCTAAATACTCGTACACGCGGAGGGCAGAACGAAATACATGCACATGAGTATGTCCATATGTGGCTCTGAGACCAATATCTTTATGACGCCATACTACTAAAGATATTGGCTCCCTACAACGGGTCGTATGAAGCCATTACATCGGCTCCCTATCATGGACTCTCTGTCGTCTACAGAAATTTGAAGCATATGAAAAGTTTTAATACATGAACTGGAGACAGATAATGGACATGATGCAGAGTTAATGCGTCCGTGATAATAATGTAGATGAGATTACCAATTTGTTTTAATAACCATTATGGACTTTACGAAGAAATCTTTTTCATTATCTCTAAATTGAAGCGTTTCCTCGCCAATGGATAATGTAATAGACAGTTATTAGGAGATATCTTTAGTGTCAAAAAAAAAAAATATGAAGGAATCTGCAGAGCGCGTCATTCTCCATAAGAAAGTGAGGGGACAAAAACGAAAACAAACCTTAATTAAAATAATCAGCCCAAAAAGTATAGACCCACAGTGTCCATCTCGATTCTCCTTGAAAAACAGGGGCCATAAACAATAACAATTTCAGTGGTAGGCCTAACATGCAGGACGTTTATAAGGCAAACAATGGTTAAAATTGTAATTATTGTTGGCCTACTATTAAATCTACAGTCCACGTCATTTTGGTTTGGCCGGAACTGTGCTATACTGAGCATATTTTCCCTCTTCTGCTGATGGCGGGATACAAAGGTATGGCAAGGTCTTCTAGCCTCGGATCTGTCAGAAGAGAGTGTGTGTTTACAAACTCCAACCAAGCTCAGAAGTTTTATGGGTTTACTAAACCAGTAGATCGACTTTCTGTAAAGGGGTGGTGTTCCGGAACATTTGGGTTTAAATGGACCTGGAACTTTTGCCCAGTCTATGTCTAATGAAGACTATATTGTAGAGAGAAAAAATCCGAGAAATTATAATAGGGCTGCACCCAACCTCTCATGCATGTGCTTATGTAATGGAACAAAACAGTGGTTGGAGATGCGGGAATTCCCTATCTGTTACGCTCGCTCGCGATGACGTCAAAGTTACTACTGGTGATATGCCAGTGAATGAATTATGTAGAACACACCAATCGGAGTGAAGTCCCCTTGGTCACATGACACTTCCTGCCTTGATCGAGGAAAATATCTTCGCTTCCATTGACCTTCACGGTAAGCTATATTTTAGATTTATTTGGATGGGAATGCCATTCTAAAACGTGCTACTAAATGCATAAACGATCAAATTAGCATGACACAAATGTGCCAACTCATGCCCTTGAGTCTGCACGACTGAAACCTTGAAACCGGCGACCTGTTTTTCACCCCTGTTCCACCATCATTCAGACATTTCAGAGTAGTCTAGCAGGCGCAGTTCGGTGGTGTTGTTTACGGGATTTATCTGCCCCTTGTTTTTCGTTCCGTAGGCTGCAAATGAAATCTTCATGATGTTGGGCTAGCTAGTCGCAAATAATTGTTGGTAAATCGTTACATAATTAAAATGTTATGCTGCATTGAATTGTTCGTCTACTTTTGCTGTAATCAGATCACTGATCTATCTAGATCTCTAGTCTAGATCTGTTACTACTGATTAGTCTAGTCATTACTGTGGGCATGTTCAGAAGCGCCACTTTGGTTCTGACCCGGTCGGGTCGATCCAAGCCTGTTTTCCTTCATTATGAATATGAAGTAGACTGATATGATACCTGATAGAGTCTAGTTATTGAATGATTTAAGTCGAGTTTATTTTCCGTAAACACTGTCAAAATAGTCTTAGTCTGAATACCTAGTAATCCTGTTCTGAGAATTTGCTGAATCTGTACAGAAACCCCCTTGTTTGGGTCACTCAAGTCACTGTGTTGAATTATGGATGTTGCAATCCATGCATCAAGTATGGACCGTGGCCTTCCATTAAGACGGGCCAAAAAGAAACAGACAAACACACTTGGAAAAGGACCAGGTTGTGATTAGTTTCAGACTTTAATGAACTGCAACATACTGTATGGTGGTCCTATTCCAAGAGATTGCTAACATTTTTATGAACTGCAAGTGCAACATACAGCTTTCTCTAACAACAGCACCGATTTAGTCGAAATATCGATCTAGTCCATGACCTGTCTATGACTAAATGAACTGTATCTTTATCATTGCGGTGCTGTCCTTCGACATAGCCCAACATACTACTGTATATGATGGTCCTGTTCCAAGCGATTGCTAACATGGAATGCACACAAAACAGGGGCTAGCGCATGCATTAAAAATTAAATGTCAATGAAATTGCATGCATATGCAGAGATGGCAATATTCATGCAAATGCAGACTGAAAAGAATGTATAGTTATGGCACTGCCAGTTGTGGGTCATTCATGAAACGGCAGCGACACTAGAGCTGAATGCTAATAGTAATAGACTCCATCTGGTAGTTTACCATTATATGAGTGAATGGCTTGTTGCGCAGCATTCTTGTAATCGACATTATAAAATCAGTGATTTTTTCCCTTTCACACGATCACACAATAGGCTCCTTAAATTTCAAAATTCCCTCTAAAAATACATTGAACGTGTGGGGATTTCCCCATCTTTTCTGAAAGTTTCTTGCACCTGAAAGTGAAATATGTTCCTGGACCTAGTATTATTGTTATAATGCCACTGAAATCAGTAACTTTACATTCTTTCTCCAAGCTTTATCTCTTCCTTCTCTCTTTCTCACATATCATTGGTTTGAATGTGATTGCATGAATCACCCCTCAAATTTTAAATCTCCACCCAAAATTCACTGAATGGAAACCAACCTTGTTTCCTTCCCAAAATTGGAAAGAATTTGAAATTTACAAATTCTTGCCCAATTTAATGACATGGGGGAATTTAGCCCCTAACTCAAATTAATGATTAAAAAAAAACACTGGTAGACTATATGGTTTTGCTGAATTCTTGATGCGATGTGATGCATTTGCAACATGAATTGCAGTGTCTAATGATATATTCCACTGATGAAGCATTATGTTATTATATCTGTGGGCAGTAGCATATATGTGGTTAAAAATAGGTGGAATTTTAGGAGAGTTAAGATGTCCACTGAATGTGCATGAAGATGCACCATATTTATTATGCCTATTATGGAATATGACTGATGTCAACAAAAGAATTCTCCCCCCCCCCAGCTTCTATTTTCTTGACAGTAAATCGTATAGATAGTTTCTTGTTCATTTGTAAGGAAAAAGTCACCCTTTCCCCACCCTGTAAACGAATGCCACCCCAAACTTGTCTGAAGTCTAAACTTGTCAGCTATTGATAACATCATGTCAAGGAATCTTTTGTGATGCAAGGTGTAGGTTGTGCTAAAAAAGGGCAAGTGAAATGAAAGATCTATATAATTATAAACAGGTTTTTCTTATTAAATGTAGTATGAATTTCAAAATGCTTAGCACAAAGTATTTTAATAGCAGTCCCATGAACTTTGTAACATGCGTATTAAACATACTTCATAAATATATCGCAATTTATCCAAAATATTTACCAGTCACCTGTAAAATCTTTTTTGTTTTTTTGGTATGGAAAATGAATTTACTTTTGGTTCCCACAGATCTAATAAAATTTGATCCCAGGTGAAAGGCCCGATCTCATTTTGAGCTTCATGTCTCATACCTGTCTGGTGACAATAAAACCTTCTTTCAAATGCCTGTGGGACAACTGTTTATAGAAAGTTATAATAATTTCTGTTTGAAAAGCTATGAATCAGATGGAAATAAATTAATTGTCTCATTTCCATTGTCAATAGTGATAATGAGATATCATTGTTGATTCTTTCTTTCCTCAACCTCCATCCCTGTCCTCAATTTTTATAGGGAAAAAAAGGGAAAAAATGATGAACTCAACCTTTATATACCCTGAAAAGAATGTTTAACAATGCCATACAATGTTATAAATTTCATTCATGATAATACCTACATATGCCACAGTGCACACAATATATATTATTATCTCAAACCAAATTTAAAACTCTCATTGTTAGTTGCTGGAGAGCACTGCCTTGGTCTCCCCTACTCGAATGCCAGGCGCTAATTCACACCTGAGTTGAGTTGGGAAACGAAAGTAGAATGTCATTCTCAAGGACCCATAGTACAAACCATTCCACATGGAAATTATCTATAAATTCAAGACCTTAGAATCTTCAGTTTGTAAGAACTACTTACTTAGCCACACTGCTTATTATGTGTGATTACAATGCATATTCTGTTGTAACTTTAGAAGTGAAGATCCCTTGACATGATGCTGAGATTGTCTGGCTGTGTTGCTTTGTGACTAAGCCAGGTACAGTCTCAGAATTACAACTTTCCTTGCTTTCTGCTGTAGGGCCTAATGGGCTTCATTGCATTGCATTAATCTAGGGGAGGCTCTCATCTGAAAGAGGTGAAGAGTTTTCACAAAATTATAAACAGTGTAAATGGATCTTTGTCAAGTGTTTTAAAACACCAGCCGCAACTTAAATAAGCTCTGGCCAAGAATTTTTGTTAACCTGTCAAATTTTGTCACACATTTTGTGCCTGTCTGTTATTTGTCAACATGATGTCAACATGATGCAGTAGGTCCAGATTCTAATCCTATTATTGGTGGGTTTCATGTATATTATGATGGCCCAACAAGGCTCAAGCTTTGTGTCTGATATAGCCATAACTGTGTTGGAAAGGTATAAATATATAAAAACACAACAGGAATCCTGTAACATTTTCAAATGAGATGGAATCTAAAGGTGTATAAGAAAATAGCACAATGTGCTCTGTTGTCATACACTGATATTATTGCAGTGGCAGAGTGCTATTAAATCCTGGAACTCATATTTAAAAGTGATTATTATTATGTTTGGAAAGTAAGGCATTTATCAGGGTGAAATAAGCATTTCTGTAGAATCACAACCATGGAATTACCTGAAATGTTCAGCTCAAAAAGATGGTATACAGTGGTCCACTGTTGATTCAACCATTTTGTAACACAACTCCCTGCTTAGTACACTCTCAATCAATAGTCCAACTGCTTTGTTCCCCATAATAAGGAGCTGGATAAGTCCAAACTTTTGATAATACATCCTTAGTGTCTTGTCTGAAGCGTGATTGTGTTATCAGTTACACTCTGTATGCTGCATTAAAGTCTTATAATTGTTATTGTCATGATTTGAGATCTTCTGTAAGTGAGGGAAAAGATTATGAGCAAGAGATGGTGTTCCAGTGACAGTATAGTAATCATCAATAAGGTTTGCTTCTGGAGAAGGAATCCAATCAGATGTTATTGGTGTGGCACTAGAAACGTTTTTGCCTGACAATAACATTCATGTTCACACAGTAATCAGTAATATTTGGGAGAAAGAGATTTTGCGATCAGTGGTTTCCATTCATGACATCAGAGATATTAATAATGCAGTGGTGGGTTGCGACACTGGATTAGCGGCACAGAGAACTTGATTTGATTGAAGTCAGCAGAGAGCTTCAGCTTGTTTGCTTTGATTAGAAACACAGATAATAATGGACCTTGAAAAAATAGACTGCTCCAATGTAGGAACTTTCCAGAGGGTTGAGGAACCATAGTACACTGATTACTGGTGGTATGGACAGCGTTGATAGAAACGCCAAGGTCCTTTTGCCCCTTCTCCTGCTAGTATAATGATATTTGGAGGAAACTGGCCAGAGATGAGGGATTGTCAGTGTATATTACTGTGAGCCGCTTTGCCGGGATTGGAGGAAAATTAGATTATGTGCTGGTATGTTATAGGAGAAGATGTATTTACATGTGTTCGTAGTTTGGATGCTGCTACTTCAAAGTTCCTCCGGCATTCCATAATCTCTACGTGCTTCTAGTACCTTGTTATTTATGCTTTTCATAACACCTCTCTCTCTCTCTCTCTCTCTCTCTCTCTCTCTCTCTCTCTCTCTTTCTCTCTCTTTCAACTCATTCCTGATGTTCTTCATCAAGGGAAATTATGTTTGGGTTTGTGGAAGACTCTGAAAAAGGGCAACCGATCTAGGCAGGGGAGTATAAATACAGCCCAAACCAGTCAATCACCTCTCCCTCTCTCTCTCTCGCTCTCTCTCTCTCTCTCTCTCTCTCTCTCTCTCTCTCTCTCTTTCTCTCTCTCTCTCTTTTGCTCTCTTTCTCTTTCTCTCTCTCTCTCTCTCTCTCTCTCTCTCGCTCTCTCGCTCTCTCGGTCTCTCTCTCTTGTTGTTTGGTTGAGGCCCATTTTTCTTTTGGCATGTGCACTACAATATACATAGTCAACAGAGATGCTTCTTTTGAAGATATATGTACATGACAGGGAGTTTCTGTCTTTTCAGGCTGTCATGCTGTTTTTGAGTCAGGCAAAAGCGGATTACGTCTCAGGAAATTTGCAAATGCGAAGTAAATGCAGTAAAGTGTGTCAAACTGCAAACTTCCTGGCTTCGTTCACGCTCATGCATTCACTTCACATTGATATAGTATCCCATCTTGTTTAGTGATGTTATCAAGCGTATGACATTTACCTCAGCCACTCTTGAATGAGCTCAGAAAGACTTGGCATTGTCTAGATTTAGGTAGAGATAGTCATTTCCACAGAATTTCGCATTTATCATAAAATATCTCAGGCTGTTGCCATGCCTGTTTGCAGTTCCTGAGTTTGAATTACACATACAGTAACATATACTTAGCTGAATTCATTTAGGAAATATGGTAAAGTGTGTGCACTTTCAGAATGAGTGAGATGGAAAGAAAAAGAGATTGCAATGTGTTCATTTTTGTGTATTTCGTTTGCCTAAAGTATAGACAGATTATAAAATCGTGAAGTCGCAAGAAGGTCTGCGATGCTAGGAAGCTTGAATGGCATGTGGATTTGAAAATCCTATAGAAATTTGATTCATGGGAGTTGATGTCACTAGGGAAATTCTCAGCCGCTGATGTGAGAACCATGACGCGTAGGAAAAATCTGTCACCAATACAGATCTTGGAAGACCATGGATGAAATTAATTCTTTGAAAATGAATGGTGCTCGGAATTGATAGGATTGTTTGGCTTGGCTTTGAAATACTGGGATTTGTTCAGTAGTGTTCCCTCCAATTAAAGAAAAAAAAGGGGGGAGGGGTGAAAAATGGAGGGTGTGCTACAGGGAACGACTATGATACCAAGATTTCTAGAAGGTTTTTGTTTTTATCCTGAACGTTAAAACAAGTAGTACATGTACAGTATTTTATGCGTCTGGTCGGAGCTAAAAATGAGCCTGTCAAATTATCCTTGTTTTTTGCTCTCTGAAAAAAAGTACGTGTAAAATAGTAGGGATGGGCTGATTGGGGGCATCAATCACGATTTTAGGGTCTTCAGATATGTTTTAATCAGACGCGTCTGATGGAGATTGTTCTGTCGGTACGTTCACAGTTTTTAAGTTTCCGGATTTGTTTATATCTGATGAAGGCTAGACTACGTTTATGGGGGGCAATGAAAGATTTTTGTTTGTTGCTCTCAGACAGATTTTAGGTGGCGAAAGCAAACCTCCATGAAGCCTCTTTTGCAGTAGTAAGATCGGACGGGGGACAGGGGGCAACAAGAAGGTAGTGCGTTATTAATATTAGATTGGAGAGGGCGCCAGTTCTTTTCTGACACGGTAGAGCGAGGAGGATCAGCAGGAGTCAGCCTCTTTGGTGGTAAAGTATGGGATTTGGGGG
>JAWQUT010000487.1:199206-212638 GCA_033807755.1 Ellobium chinense
GGGGGGGGGGGGGCGTGTTTTTATACTAAGACATACAGCATATATGTGTCTGAAAACCTTTTTCTTATCATCACATTGTGAGATATACTCGATGGCCCCCCTAAACGTTTATTTAAGTGAAAGACAATACTTTCAAACGATAAGAGAGAGATTGCAATAAAATTTTAAGCACATCAACTGACAGCTATAAACTGTAATTGCTGCAAGTGTCATTGATATAGACGTCTAGGTACTATAATTTTGTCACAGCAAACTATAAAAAAAAAATGATCTGCCGGATTCAGTGTGTTTTAGATGTATGCCTGATGTTGATATATGTGTTCTTAATTTTTTTAGGTGCGACATGACTATAACACCTAGATACTTGAAAGTTATAGACGAGGATTAGCAGACAATAAAGCATCAGTCTGCTGACGTCTACCAAATATCAGCTGCTTAAGATTTGAAATGTTGAAGTTATTAAACTTTGAAAATGCTTATCTTTTCATTGGATTGAGGGGGGAGAGGCTGGATTAACGAGGCCATGCATAGGGTGAAGTTAACCACGTGAAAGGTTTATAAATAGACTGAGAAGGAGCAGTTGAGATATGATATAGATGTCAATGGCTTTGCATTTCACAAACAGGTCCTGGTGTGACGCTAGTGTCAAGACTTAGTTTAACATTCAGTATCAAGTGCGTGTCCAATTTGATGAGACATGCAAAAGCATGGCTCTGAAACAGATCGAAAGAGATGTATGGTGGAGAGTTATATTCAGTATGCCAGATGTTTCGAGGAGTTAGGAACAATATGATTAATTGTGATGAGTTTGTGACAGAGAGGAGAGAGGGAGAGAAAATATTACCTAATTTCATGACAACGAGGTTAAGACACGGGTTGTCTATATTCATCAACCCAGACATGCAGCGAAAGTTATCGATGACAGAGTATGGCATTAACGCTGATGCATTGCCACAGATGCATTGCCACAGATGCAGTATACCTATATTATTGTGACTATTTTTTTTTCGCAGAATACGGCTGATTATAACTGCAACGTAATCTAGGACTGGTTATCTTATATTACGGATTCTGAACACAGTCTCTAGATAATTTCATTCTTCCAGAAAGGGCCAAACATTTACACTTCCGACACAGAGGAAACCTGTGAAGTTTATAAATGGAGAATAATGAGTGGCTTTTACTGATATGCCGGTAGTTTCGGTTGCTTTTGCAAGTTTCATGTCCATCTATGAGTCAAAATTTCAGCGATATCTTGCTTATGACACTCCAAATGACATACAGTGCTTCTCAGGCTTAAAAAAAAAAAATAATATGGTCTATTTACATCCTAGTAATATTTAATCATGCTGTAGTGGCTTATGTGTAAGTCACCTACGCTTTTGCTTGTTGTGAATGTACAATATAAAGCTGTCAATAATAACCAAATGGCGTCAGCCATGTTTGTGACTAAGCTTACAACGTCCTCCTATACCTTCCCTTCCCCCATCCCACTCTTCCACCCCCTCCCATCTCACCAGGCGTTCGATCCAGTAGCCTCTTATATCGCAGTGTAACAACCGGATGGTAGCAGAGCTTAGTGTAAGTAAATTTATGTCCTACTCATAGCCATGATTTGCAGTTGGGACTATTTTTAGACCTTCTTTCAGCTTTCGGTATGGCGCAGCTTTTGAACAATCACCACAATCCTACCCCGTCGAAGTGTGTGATAGGTAAAACGCTGTTTCTGTCGTCAGCTTTCTTACTTCCTTTTTGTGTAGGGGGTAGTCACTAGTCAGCGTGGGTTTTCAGGCGCTTGGTGTTGTTTTCATACCTTTGTCTCCATGAAGCCTTGTGTGTGACTCGTCTTTGTTTACTATAAGGAGTACGGTGACAGTGAAACGTTATACAGCAGGGACAAAAAAGGTATAGTCGACTTCTCATAATCACGATCACAACTTTCGCCTGATGGTAACGTTTTCCATGATATCAACTTCTTCCATGCTCACGAGAAGTTGCAGTTAAGTGGAGTTTACTTTAGTTCCAAAAGTAATACTAGATAGGGATCATCATTAAACTTTAATCTTCAACTCCTACATCTGTTTGAAGGCAAACTCTTATCTCTTTTCCATGCTTGACAAAACACATTCCTGTGAACACGCCGACAGAGATGCGCTACCTCAGATTCGCTCTGACATGTAAACATATTTCAGTGTGTCGTCCGTAAGAAATCATTAAATGGGCCGTATGAAACGCTGTACACTACACGGTCATCATAATTTTGGATTTACTAATCTGTTTACATACTCAGCAGTAAAGCTTTACTGGAGTAAATCCAGTGTAGGGCGGATTCAAAATAGTCCTAGTGCGTAAGACTCGTATCCTTTACGCGGTTATGCCGTGAGATAATGCTTTTGATCCTTTAGTATCTTAATTTGTTTTACATGGGCGTAATGATGTTAACGTTTGATTTTTTTAAAGTCCGTGTTGCAGTAACGACGTAGATGTGTGCCCTTATGTCAGTCTGTGTTAGTTTGATGACGTGCTGGACGTTAAATATTGTTCTGTCTAAGCCTTGCGCTCGTGTTGCATCCGCTCTCTTTCTCCCAATACTCTATAATGTCAAATTCATATATTATGTGCAGTGATATTATTGTATGCTGGAGTTTAAAATGTATGACTTTGCGAAAACAACATCGAGACGATAAATTCAGCAGCTTTTATCTGCTGTCAGACCTGTGTTGGTCCCTGTCAGTTTGACTACTTGTCTGTTCGACTGACTGCCTTTAATCCTCCTCCTGTCTTTCTTTTATCATCCGTCTTTTCTAACAAACGCCCCTTCCTTCCCCATCCTTCATTCCCCAATACAATCGTGACTTGCGACTTGGTCACCTCTGCTCGTGCTACCCAGGTCGTTGTGCCGCGTGGATCTTAGATTTATCTGCGTGTCTAGATTTCCACTTTTGACGTCACGTGAGACCTCTTGCGTGATGTCACATGCAAATACTTAAACTAGCGTAATCAGGTTTAGTAGGGCAGGGGAACAATTAGAACATTCAGCCGTGCACACTGCAGTGAATCATCCCCACCACTAGCATCACCACCCATTACCGAGCACCGCGCGGCAAATGATATAGTGTACAGTGTAAGAACAAGAGGCCTAATGTTAGCGCATTTCGCAACCTGTTGTCACAACGCACGGTGTTTACAATAGCATATTATTCAGACTGTTGTAAGTAATGGGATAATGCTTGTAAACCTGGTCCTTGTAAACGTTGAGGGCTGCAAAGAATTGTTCATAGCCCCGCAGTATCACACAGGGTGTCTCGTACGAGTAGTGCTAGAGCTAATTAATAATCCCATTCTTTCGACGGTAGAGCTGTGCTCGCAGGGCTGTTAGCTGGCACCATCCTGGTCGTGAGTCTGTAAATTCAGCAGTGGAAATTAACTGCCGAAGCTATTAGCAACGATATTCAGTATACAGCAGTTTGGCATTATTGTGGTGTTTTGTTCAGCAGTATTCTGAGTTGCTGACACATCTCTTCACAGTGGAACCTCCATATAAAGTAATCAGATAATAAGTAAATTTCACATGCAGGGGTTCATTAGTAGTCAGTCATTTTATTATTCAGTTTGATAACTAAGTACCTTTCAATAATAAGTATTTTCTCTCTATGCACCAAAGATGCACTTCATACCGAGACTCCACTGTGTTTACTACTCGTGCATTTATTAAGCCTCCACGGACATTAGCCTTTCCAGAGAATACGGTGTTTTGGCAATCGTTCTATGACGTAGCGTCTCTTGCGTTCCCCTGATTGGAATTAGGCAGAGTTTAATTATGGCGGATGAAATGGAGCAGATCTGTATTGATTGGACTTCCATGACGGAAGCTCTCCGGCTTTTTCTGGTTCTGCTGACTAGACCTATGTGCGCAGACATTTGCGTGAGAGCTGCAGCGCAGCTAGCACATTTCACTGTTTTTCTTGCCATACACTTTAACTTCGGATACTGTTGCTTACAGATAGGTCAAAACCTTTAAGCTATCTAATTCTGTGTTCTCAAGCCAATGGTGATTTCAGTTTTTGATACTGTACATTGCCTGATTTGACCGAATTCTGAATTACTGATGTAATGCGTGTCACCTCCCATAGGTCAGATAAGCTGTAAATCATGTTCTTTTTATATGGAATGTGGTAATAACTGGCAGTACATGTAATATGGAATAGTAAATCTTCGCTACTTTTGCCAAGAAGATACTACCTTTCCTTGACCATGTCTTTCATTGTCTGTTATTGCACATTTATTTACTGTTGATTCCTTTGTATATTTGACAGAACCTAGATGTAATAGGATGGCTCCCTAAGAGGTTGACTTCTACAAGCTAGTCCGAAGCTTCAGGCTGTTACCTGGCCAGAGCTCACCTCCGCAAACCAGACACACTCAGCGTAGCTGTCCATGGGATAAAATCAGTGTATTCTTTGTGATTATTCACTCCCATTCCGTGTGTGATACCTACTTTTTTTGCAAGCTCAATTTGGACGCTGTTGCCGCAATCCCGGCTTTATCCAGCTGACCAGTAACAAGGAAAATTCCAAGGCATTGTGTGTCAAAAAGTGGATTTTTCTCATTGTATTGCAGTAGAAGCCACAAGGTATGTTGGATCCAGTGTTGTGGGATTGCCTGTAAGTGTGTGGGTATGAAAGTGTTGAGGTTGAAGATACAGTTTACAGTATTGTAGTCTTGTAAAAAACCTGATGTTGGATGTTGTGTTCTTTGTCATTTGATATGAATTTGGATTTGTGGAAAAGTGTAACCGTGCATACTGTGCAGTTGATAAAAATCTACTGAAAATATGACGTGTGGCAGGGTTGGCATAGACTTGGAAAGAAAAAGTGAAATGACATCATGGGAAAATGACATTGGCATTTCCTGGTCGGAGTTAGCAAAGATCATTAATTTGTTGTGGAAAAATAATGGAAAATTGATTTGAAAATATGGATTGAGGATCCATGAGTATGTTTGGAACTACTCTTTTGTGCAGTGACCAGAATGAAAATCTATCAAACATTACATAAGCTTCACGCTAGAAAAGATTGTCCTGTGATTTGTTCATATTATTATCATAGGTGAAAAAAATTCGGGTCACTTGGAAGTATGGAAAAGAACATAGAAAAAAAAAAGCATCCGCGCTCTGTGGCAACCCTGGTGTGAGTTCAGCAAGCCAGCTGGTAAACGAGGTCTAATCTTCCTGTACCGACATTGACCCTGCCTTGTCCAAGAATATTTGTAAATGCTGTTCGTGGATAAAGCGGTCTAAACCGTAATGTAAATCCCTGATATAACGAGCACCCTTTGAACCAAGTCCCTTGACCGCATTATCCATAAATCTCATTAACCAGATTCTCGAAAGAGACCACACTGCACACGGCACTGAAACAGTTCACTGAGTGAAGCAGATAGCCACCCTAACTAACCGATGTGTTTGAAATTCTTTTGGCTTTTGTCTGTAGGTAGTCAGGGGTATTTTACTCTGTTTATTTGGCGGTCGATGGATGTTGGTATTTCAGAGGGATGCCCCTGTAGTTTCCGGCCATACCCTGAAAGCTCCCATACGCCACCATGCATTCCTGTGGTACACAGGCTTTCCCTCATGATGATTAAGAAAGTACATCACATTAGTATAGTAGGCGTTTTGGCAAATCTTATCCGCCTTCTCCAGACGACTTTCTAGTGTAGAATAGAGAAGCATGAGTCAAAGGCGCTTTCATATTCTGAAACTTTGGAAATCATCTTAAAAGCAAATTCAGGTAGAAGTAGCAGGTACATTTGAGAGTAGAGACGGTGCCACGAACTCACTAAATAGCCTTGAAGAATGCTTGTCATGTGCTATTAGACCCTTTTCCACATCATTTCACAAAATGAGATGGACGTTTGGGAAAGACCTTAGATCATAAGATGTTGTAGAAATAAATTTTAGGGTTCAAATTACACTGAGTCGAAGGACACCGGCAATTTCTATTACCTTATAGCCATATGAAAAAAAACAAACAAAACATGTTCAAGTCATCATGAACACGCGTACCCTCTATCTCTCCATACGGCCTTGTAAGTTTACCAACTCAGCATTGCATTGAGAAGACGAAAACAACGACCTACTATTACTGTCCAGACCTTGTCACATGTACCATCAAGAACAAACCCCTAGGGACACCAACTAGTGAAGTGATAGTGAAGTGAGACTGTCACGTACAATAGAAGGGTGATAAGAGGAGCTTACGGCTTGATTATTGCCTGGCTCTAACCCCGAAACTCAGTGTCACTGCCCCCATTTTGTGCCCAGCACTCCCACGCAAGGGCACGTTACATTCCAGCGGTTGTGTTTTGTTGACGCTTAACGTGGTAACTCGCAAGTTAGAGAATTTGAATTTCTTAACTTTGCTGGGGCATCTGAAGTTCTTTCTTGCTTTAAATTTCTTTTTTTTTTCCTTTTCTTTTTCTTTCGTTTTTCAATTAATCTCAGAACAGTGTTCTATTATTATGGTCCCAGTGAACGTGCACACTAATAAATCAAATTAGCAAGGGTGCTTCATTCCTTATTGTTGGTGGATTATGATATCTTCATACTGCGTTGGTATGTCCTTAACAATTGCATACTATATCTGGGAAGGGTGGATGGGTAGGGGGATGTGGGAGAGGAAGGGTTCATTAGATATAACAGAACTATGTCGTCGCAAGAGGAAGATGCTTGAAGGCCAACCCTAAAGTATGCTAAACAGAATTGAAGCACAGGATCTCGAATACCAAGGGAACACAATTTTGAGTTTGTAGTTAAGCAAGATAATAATTATAACAGTAAATAGTGATAATAATACTGAGGTTTGGAAGTCTCGTATCCTGTGAGTAAAGCTTCCCGCTTAAGTCTTTTCACATTGATATTATCGTGGTAGACAGATCACTCAAGGACATTCTCAACTCTCTGGAGAGCTTCACTAGCTTGCTGCAATATTTTTTCATTGCCTGTAATCAGCTATCCATTTTACCGCCGGGTGGACTAAGGAATTTATATATGAAATGCTTTCCGGCGGCACTAACAGCAGGACCATGGCGGGAATCGAACCCGCGACCCTTAGATTCCGAAGTCAACGTCTTTGGGAAATGTAACATAGGAAAAGACCAAATGTTTGGGAACAGTGCATCAAAATGATTTCACGGCTTTGTCGAGTACTTGTTATCTGATGTCACAGGTCCTTCATTAGGGTTTTAGCACTAGTTTAAGTCTTGTCAGTGCATGCTTTTTTTATGATCTCCAGTGACATTAAGTTTTATAGTTGCACACGTTCATTTGACAGGTTTTATTTTGGCACCGTATTTAGTTTTATGTGAATGTTGAAAAGCAGGCTTTCGTGTTTTGTCATCGTTAAGTCGCTGTATACTCGTATACGTTATAAGCGTTGCATCATTTCTAGGGACACCATTCAGGATCATTCTGTTAAATAATATACAGCTAAGAATAACCTGTTAAGTCATGGCTGCTGTAAAAGAAGTGCTAGTAATAACTCAAGGACATGTATTGAGGATTTAAGAACATACCCGAACGCTCGCACTAGTTTCTGACCTCGATCGCTATAAATGATCCATCGCTGTAGGCTTGTGACACAATACTCCGAGGGCGTATAGGAATGAAGTGGTCAAATTTACTATCATTTTATCGTCTTCAGTGCGTTTGGATTTTACCGATATCTGTCACTTGCGTGGACTGAAAAAGTTTCGTGTTCTCTGACTTCTTAGGCGAATACCAGTGAACGGAGGACTTAAGAGAGTTTAGATCTGGTTCTCACGGCCAGTAATTCTGTAAGTCTTGTCACTGTTTTGCGGGCAAGTGTTGCAAAATGACAGCATGACAGGAGTCCACGCTATTAGCTCATGGTTAAGATAGTTCATAAGGCGGTGTGTTTGGAGAATATGTCTTGAGGACTTCACCTGTTAAACCACATTCGCTAGACCCAGCCGTTCCGCTCCAAGGCGACGCACTTTGGTCTGTATTTACTCTGTGACGCACTTAATTATTGCTGTGTTTATGACGTCATATGGACCCACTGTTTCGTACTCGGTATAGACCCCGCTGACGGATTTTGAACAAGATCCTGCAAAGAAATGGATCATAATATGATATAGCGACAGCTCAAAGTCAAACCTGTTTCTGTCAGCAAATATTTGTTGCACAGAATATGACAGTCAGCACTTAGGCTCAGAATCAGAACTCGGTAGATCAAGGAGCGCGGATAATGCATACATCTTGGGACCGACCAAATGTGTATTTATGAACAGAAATACGTGTTAATCATACACGTATCTTTGGAGAAGAAAAATGGGGACCAAAAATATCGTGCGAATTGACCGTGTTTACGTATTAAGCATGTTCGTATTAAGTGTGCTCCACTGTAATGTGTTAGATATCTATCACACATGATCACAGATCGTCATGCCAAAGAGGATTATAAGAAATTCACTACTTAGCAAAGCAAAGTTCACTTTAGTAAAGCACATTTTGATATCGATTGCTTAAACTCCACTTTCATTATGTCCAAAAAGACTGTATCATACCAGCTACTCAGGATTTAAACCTGTCATGTTGAGATAATTCAAAACTGATTTCCTTTTCATGCTCAGCACATTTCTTACTTTTATATGCAACTTAAATATAGAAAAAGGGTTACAAATATGGAACTCGTTTTGCTGCAGATTTGGAAGAAAGTGTCTCACCGATCACCCTGATACACTTGTACAGTCCATCCATCCACCGTGTCATCGCCGTGTGTCTTGTCTAAAATATGTTCGTTATTGAATTGTGCTTGCTGCATTCTCAGTTTGTTCGCATTGTGCTATAGGAATAAGGGACGATAGGATAAGTGATAGGACTAAGGAACGATAGGATAAGTGATAGGACTAAGGGACGATAGGATAAGTGATAGGACTAAGGAACGATAGGATAAGTGATAGGACTAAGGGACGATAGGATAAGTGATAGGACTAAGGAACGATAGGATAAGTGATAGGACTAAGGGACGATAGGATAGGAGATAGGACTAAGAGACGATAGGATACGAGATAGGACTAAGGGACGATAGAATAGGAGATAGGACCAGGGGACGATAGGATTAAGGGATGATAGGACTAAGGGACGATAGGACTTGGGGATGATAGGACAAGGGGACGATAGGGTTAAGGGACGATAGGACTTGGGGAGGATAGGACAAGGGGACGATAGGACTAGGAGATCTTTTGAATCGATCGGCAGCACCACTGGAGCAAAGCTGTGAAGAATTATGGATTGAAATTAATAATGCATACAGCGCCATCAAGCTCAGGGTTCCTCTGATTGGCATCATGATTTGAAAGAGGAATGCATCATATCGTGTTATGTGTCCAAGAGCCCCATGAGACGTGAATAATCGCTTTCCTTTCATGTTTTTTTCACCATGTTTAAAGCAACCAACAAACATGTTGTATCACAAAAGACCACTGTTAACGATCTCTGCAGGTCAACAAAGCAGAAGAACGCAGAAGGACATCTTACTAGCTAGGCCATTTTAACAATGACCTACCTGTTCCTAGATGACCTGGGTCCATATGAAAACTGTGCTATTTTAAGGCGACTTAGCTTGACCAGTTAGCTTGACCATTTACCTGGAAAATTGCTGATGCGAGTAAATCTGAACGCTGGCGATTGTATTGCATATTCTCCTCTCACCCAACCACCACCATCAGTAGCTTTTGTGCCAGTAGAGCTCATTAGTACAAAGCTGGAAAGGTTACGGATCAAAACAGATCTGACTGGAATAATTTAACCATATGCGGGAATTATTAATTGACCGGTAGAGAACCGGCGGGGCCAACACTCGGTTGCAGAGAATGGCTTTGCCCCTGCTTTAGCCTCCCTGCCATTCAGTAGAACATTGTGAAACCACGGCTGTGTGCGTGTTTCCGCATCAGTGGACAGGCATGTGGCTCGGAGTCCGGACAGAAATCTCACCCGTTAATCTTCATTTATTGTTCTCTGAAACATCGTAAAAGCACCCGCTTCAACTGTTTTGTTGGAGATAGGTGCAGTGGGGATTGTCGCTTAAATGTAATGCAAAACCTAAATAGACCTAACTTCTTTAGAGATGATCCGTTGGTGGTGGATAGCCAGATATTGCTACTGATGAGAAGGTACGGAAAGTAGGTGTGTGTGCCGAGTGGAGGATTGTGGCGGACCGAGACCTAAATTTTCAAGTATCGCAGTACTCAGATTTTAAACTACAGGTATTGAAAATATCCATTCTGTTTCGATTTGGATACTTAATATCGGCAGGCACTTCGATACCTTTGGTACTCCTCTATTTCGATATTTTGGTTACTTTTGATATGGCTAGGCTTTGCACTGGGGAGACCGGTATTCAATTTGTTGCTGAGGATCGGAACAAGATTAAACGTGATTTCCATATTTTTCAGTATCTTTCATACCAGGACACTGTAGACTTTTTTGGTGAAGCATTATATAGGCCAACTCTGAGGACTGGAAGAAGTAGAAACTCCAGATCTTGACTTTTAATATGGAATAAATTGAAGAAATCGAAAGTATCTATTCTCAGAAACGATTCTGCCCATGAGACGAAAAGAGAATCCAGGGCAGATGGTCTGCAGTGACCCCTCCACATTTTACTGTGATGTAGTCAAGCTTCTTGCGAACTTTTTGATTTCTAGTATGCCGCACTTAGCGCGCGGAGATATTCGTGAAATAGTACCACTATTTTTATTGCACAGATTGTCACCCTTCTCATCTTCCCTTTATAAACCGGTTCGACTGTGTGATATTCTTCTTGGTAGGACATGTTGGCATGCGTGGTATTTGTAATCATGGCCTGTGTTATTAATGGTAGATGTTTTCCAGCTGGGCTTCCAAAGTCAGCAAGCAGGTATACTTGTTTGTGGTTTGTTTTGACCGTTAGGCCTTTGGCAATGCAAAACTGTAGTAGCGATCTGGACGTAGTTGTTCACCAGACATTTTAATGTGAACGGGGGGAGGGGGAGAGGGGAGAGTCGTTAAGATTTTAAGAATGCAGTCGTATTGTTGTGTGACGGTTGTGTGGGTATGTGTGAAGTGTGGTTGCATGTGTGGTCATGTAATGTGTATGACCTGAAATGAAATTTAATGTTGAATGTGAAATGTAATTTACTGTTGAAATGTCTATCCACTGTGAACGGAATTTCCCTCGTGGATATTAAAGTTTATCTTATCTTATCTTATCTGTCTATTGTGAAGTTGAATTAAGATTTAACAGCTCTGGATGATAAGGATACAAGTACACATCCAAGCGAAAAAAAAAAACATTATTATAATTTGACGGCTAGAGAGGACGGGATGACCTAGCCTGACGAATAAGATTGTTTGCAAAGTGAAGAAAAAGAGATGAACAGGGTACGGCTGTGAGGAACCTCGAACTCGTGGCGTTTGATTGAGCATTCTCATGTATATATATGTCGGAGAATTTTTTTTTAACTCCTCCGTTTTGGGAACTCATATTACACAACATATTTCAGCTATGGTGTCAGGGAGTGTAAGTTACCATTACGACCGTGTGTGTGTGTGTGTGTGTGTGTGTGTGAGAGAGAGAGAGAGAGAGAGAGAGAGAGATACGGGGTGGGAAAACAAACAGGGAAAAATGAACTAGAACTGGCTCTGAATAGAAAAATAATGAATAGAATCGCAGTATAAAGTATACCCTTGTTAAATGGAAAAAAATACTTATTATTAAAGTATACTTAATATCGAGGTCCACCGAAGTAATAAAATCATGAAATAATAATAAATCCATGCCATTAGAATCCGTAATTAAAAACAAGGTGTATACAGTATGGTAAATGAATATTTAATATCGAGGTTGCATGATATTTGACCGACTCTGCGTTGACCTCTTTCGGATCTCATAGGCACCTTCTTAAAACCCTTTTTGGCGGGTATATGGTTTTTCTCGTGTTATTTATCAAGCCTACTCTCTACAACCAGCCAAGCTCGTGGTGTCGACCTGTCGCAGCGTTTTCTTTGGCCACTCGTCAGCGGCGCTCCAAATCCAAACAGAAGTGTTTGAACTAGAATAAGCACAATAATATCTGAACTGGAAGGGTATGGGGCGAGGGAGGAGAAGATTTAGGAAAGACCAACACACCACTCCAGGAATTCGAGGCAGGAACGCGATAGGCGTCACTCTAAGAGTTTAATTGAGGGGGAGAGGCGACATGCGGTTGTCTTAATGAATTCGAGGGCAAAACACGATAAACGCCACATCTGGTAGTAGTGGCGACATTAAAATACGTATTTCATCCAGGTGCAGTGAAATGAAGCTGCCCACTCTTCATTTCCAAATTTATATGAATCATTCTTGCGGGGCACATGTGCATTTACGTGGATGGTTTGTGGTAAATGTCAGCTATTCGCTGCTGTTCTCACAGATCACCACAGCACAGCCGATGTGCGTCGTATTTAGCGGAACCCTGAAGATCTTGTACGTGTATTGTAGACTGTGTGCTTGACTGTGTAAACTATTAAATTTTGCTGAACCCTTGCCTTGTTTCCCAAGCCTTCTTGAGTACCACATCGACAATAAAACAAAATTTGAAGTTGTCCGATACTAATCTCAATCAAAGAATGTGGAATATCGGGTGGCCAAACTAAAAATAAAGAAATTGTGTGATTTCAAAGTTCGATAAAATCAGGAATTCAAATCGTATGCAGCTGAAATTTAGGCATATATATAAGCAGATTATATTATCTACTTAGGCTGCAAATTTCAAATATTTAGGTACAGGGATGATATATGAGGTTATATCACAGTTTTGAAATACTGTATTTAAAACAAACATCCACCAGTGGCATGCCTGTTATGCGTCTAACATATCGATCCTTGCGAATCATTTTTTAACACGTGTTTTTTCCCTTGCTGTGGCAAAAGTATAGGACCTAGATCAGTGGAACTTGCAACAATTATAGATTATATGTCTATTCCGGTGGTTTTTTTTTTCTTCTAACTCTTGAAGTTATTGGAGTTTTTAATATTTTTCTTTTTGGGTCTATTATGGTATACTTCGATTTATACATTGGACTCCGCTGCCTCTTCAAAAACATGAACAAATTTGCGATTTGTATGTGACTTTTATGAAGATATACATAATATGTATATTATATTGTTATCTGGAAAATGTTGCCATTAATCGGAAGTTGTGATTATCCGGATTGCGATTGAACGAAGTGGACCGTTTGTTTAAACAAAAAAAAAGAAACGAGCAGGAGCAATAATTGTTTGGAGATTGATTTTGCTGGTATAATCATTATGACTGACGGCAGATAGTCTACTGTTTTTACGTGGTCGTGAAATCGTTCCATGAGTGAGAGAGGCGCCCCCCCCCCCCC
>JAWQUT010000487.1:220412-240079 GCA_033807755.1 Ellobium chinense
CCCCCCCCAATATGGTTTGTTGTTTTTCTAAGTCTCAAATTTTCAACATGGTGCACGGTTTTAAGTGACATTCTCTGTTCCAGATATTCATTTTGCGAGCAGTATTGATTGGCTTTGGCATAAATGTCAGGTGCACTCCACGTTCCGTGGCTTTGAGGATACAGTCACTCTTGGATACAGGGTGAGAAATTCATTTAGCGGAAGGCCGGAGTTACACAGAAAATGGAGCTTGGCGTAAATTTGCCCGCCAGACTGTTGTCACTGTCTGTGGAAGAGGACCAGGGCACGGCTCTAGGAAATTGCGTATTATGCTGCATGTATTGGATGGCGCTCCATCAATTTCACCGAGTCATATTACCCAGGGACAGACTAATATGTGCAGCCTCTCACACATTCTGTCTCTCCGCCATTTTCTTCTTGTCTTTAGCTTGCATTGTTTTTCCTAATCCTTCCACCCGTCTATTCATCTCTTTTCGTTCAACCAGTCAACGACTGCAGGTGCGCCATTGATCCTGCCCTTGCTTTCCCTGTCTGTCTGTCTGTCCGTTTGTTGTGTGAATTTAATCAACACTGCCACCTTGTTCGTCCCCTTCTCCTACCATCTCCCGTTGTATGTCTTACCATGGCTGCGTTTGTTTGGTCTCTAGAACTTGACAAAATGAGCGCCCATAACTCTTCCTTGTATTCAGTTGGCAGTCCATAGCAAAGGGTACGCTTTTGGTAGATGCGCCCCAGTCACAGTGATGCCTTCATGCACACTAATATAAGTTTTTAGAAACGTGTTGCCTTTGTACAAAACCGGAAAAAAAGTTCGGCAAAATGGCGGTACTCATCCACAGTTTCAGATGTGTTAGTGGAACACCGTAGCAGCAGTCTTGTGTCTGAGGAGGATGTCGCAAAAAAAAAAAATGTGGTCTGTATGCAAGTGAATGAAGTAAAGATGTAAGTATACCAAATACCACTTTCAAATCAGTGCAGTGTTTCTTGTCTCTTCCGCATTACTTGCAACCATCTTGGCATGTCTAGAGGCTGATACTTCTTTTGCCAAGGAAGGGGTGTGGCTTCTCATTTTGTTGAATTGCAGGAACCAAACAAACTTAACCCATGTGTTCGGCCTTCCCTCATTACTCCACCTGTTCCAAGATACTCTGATCGTATGACAGAAGTCCTTGACCACCATTTTCACATGTATTGTTTAGTGCTAGATATCAAAAGACACAACGTCTCTTTCGCTAACACCGATCAGCAGTCAAGATAGATGCACCATGAGATAGACAGATAAACAGACGGGGACTATTCGTTTGAAACCTTTCTAGTGTGGTTTCATGACATGAGAGAACATAACCTTTAAGGAGTGAAGGATTAAGTAGTATCGGAGAATTTAGGACAAAAAGAGAATAAGAGATGGAGCGAAAGATTTTGGCAGCCTTGAAATTACTCTGCAGTTTTGATCCTTACAGAGTTTTGAAACTGCTGATAAAGATAATCTTGAATAGCCGCGGTCTGGATATCAGACGCTAGACACTTCACTTCCATTTCCCCATACTCGACTCAGGTGTAAATGAGCACAATAATTATCACCAGCACAGAGCTATACATTGATATCGTAAACAACATAAAGACAGTAGAATCTCACAGAATCCTAGAGAGTTAGCCCATAACGTCCAGTTTGTGAGATACATAATAAGTACATGTATGTAAGTAATCTTTGATACGATCTTGTAGTAAATAGAAAGACTCCCCACCAGTTTATTACAAAAGCTGTGGAAGCTTTTCAAGTTGTCATGTTGAAGGTCGTGAAATCTTAATGCTTTTAATGTTCTGCACTGCAGGTTTACTTGTTAAGCTCGCTGTTCTTAGTTGTTAACATATGGAGAATGTGGAGAACATTAAAATAAGCCATCCTTGGATTTGATGATCCCCTGTAAATAGCAGCCCCGTGCGAAACGTATTAAGCGAGAGAGAGAGGGAGAGAAAGAGAAAGAAAGAGAGAGAGAGAGAGAGAGAGAGAGAGAGAGAGAGAGAGGAATTGCCTGTCTCTATTGTTGCATTTATAAAAAGAAAAAAAAAGACGTCTTATATTTCCGGTTTTAGATGTTTTTATCCAGTGCAACTACTTGTGCCTTGCTGCGCTCGCGCACGTGGTTACCGCCCATTACAGATGTTTTGGTTTTGGGCAGATTGCAAGAGGCTGGCGTGCCATCTGACCTAATTCCAGGGCAATGTTTTCGATAAGGTCCCAAGACAATCAAACATCCCGCTTGAAATCGACGCCCCTGCCACGAATCACCTCTCCCTCATTCTTCCACCTATCTTCAGAAATGATAACATTCACTACATATCATTACAAGTTTATCAAAACTAGGGCAAATGCCAAGCACAGGGGGTGGGGGATTTGGGTTCCATATTTGTAGTTGCTGTCAACGATCTTGACCGGAATCATTGAGCTGGTAATGGGCATTATTGTAAGCACAAAGAAAAGGTATGGCGTGTCGCTAAAATTTGAAGATATCTGTAGACACAAGGCGCTGACCGCCGATACGTACCATCTTGCTCTTTAGTCATATTATACTAGAGTCTGGAAGTTGGTTTGGCCTTGCTGACGAGGGAAGTTTTGAACCGTCAATTTGGAAAATATGGCCACCAGGCAGACTTGGGCAAGTTCACCAAAAATATCAGTTCAGATCAAATAAAGTTCGCTGAGCGGGAAAAGACCCGAGATCAGTTCCATGAAAGTTGAGGAAGTTTTCTAATCACATCAGTTCCTTTTGGTTTTTGAAATTGGCGTTCGGTCCTGGTTTTCGAGGTAGGTGTGAAGTGAACTGAAATTTAGGTAGAAAATTAATGTGCAGATCAAGCACCTAAAATAGCTACAGTTCAGATCCAGATCAGTTCGTCCAATCAAGTTCATTTGAACTGAACTTCAGTTCACGAACTGCATTCATATTATCTCAGTTTTGCTCAACTCTGCCTCTTAACACCATTTCATGCAATTATATTGTTTCCAAATAAGCATGACTCCTGATTTATGAAGCGACGTGACCCTCTGTTCAATTATAGTATAATATCTTAGCTGTTATTATATATCTCCAGCCAGATTTATTCAGAATCATGAATCGGCATGACAGTTCACGTGGGTACACCTTCCACCTGTAGTCAGCTGTCAGAGCCGTGACCACCAACTTGGGAGCAACGTGCAACAGCGCCAGTCACACCTCTGGTTGCACAATTTCGCTGTGTCACAGCGCCACTCGCCGACAGCCGCCCGAAGCATGTTTCGTTGAAACGGAAATGCTCGCAACTGCTCCTCTCCGACTAGATGAATTCTTCTGAACAAAAGAGATTAATTGAAAATGTTCCTTCCGGCCATATCAGATGTGTTTGATTGAGTGCAGTGTATTGTCTTCATTTAAGTTACAGTGTTTGATAAACTGACAGTACATTTTAATGCAGTCTCACAAACCTTTATCGAATTGACGATCCAAAACTGTTAAAAGCAGATGGAAGTGCTCTCTAAACATAATGACGTCAAGCAATGCCCCACTGCCTAGCCCTAGGCAGAATCGCCTAGCTTTAAATTACTGAAAAAAAAACCAACTCAAATTTCTGAAGTGTAATTTGCTCCACAACACGAACAGACACAAACGGCGCTGATACGCGGTCCCCCTGTCCACCAGGGGAAAAAACACAAAACTGCGTCTTGGCACTCTTTGATGTTCTGAAACAAAAGAAACGCGAGTGGCGCTAACACACGGTGCAGCCAGTAACTTTACCTTTCGCCTGTTCTGCAGTTGTTGAATTAGTAGTGATGAAATGTTGATGTCGTGAAGACTGGCAGGATGCCATTGCTGTGTTGAAGGAAGAGATGAAGTCTAAAGAAAGCTGAAATCTCATTCTTCACTATTCACAAGGCCGATGGATATAGAGGATGCTCGTGGGGGGGGAAGCTTTGTTCGTGGCAGGTGAGATTATTAGGCAATTAATGCATACTCATTTTATAAAAATTCTGTTATGCGGGCTAGTATGTGGCAGATCTGGTTTTGACAGTACAAGTTTCGTCTGATCGTTTTCAGGGGAGCAAAAAAAAAAAAAAATCGGTGCTGGTGTGAACCTTCAGCCTTATACTGTCAATCCATTAGGGTTTTTTTTTTTACGCGTCTTTGGCAGCCGAACACTTTTGAAACTCTGGGAATGCTTTTCGGTGCATCTGAGATTATGATGATTTGTGCGCGAGGTGTTAATGAGCGAGAGGGGAGGAGGGAGGAGGTACCTCGCTTGCCGCCCGAGCAAGTTTGTTTCAAAAATGCATGAGGTCTTCGGTATGTCCAGGGAATTAGTCTTTAGGCTAGCTCTCCACACAGGACTATGGCATTTGAGTAAACCTATTATCTTTAGGGTGAAACCTCGGACTTGTGAATCTCTCTTTCTTCTTTCTGTGTTCAAAAAGAAAGGTGGTCTTGACCTCACCGTGCACTCCGTGACCGTCACCATGTTCCTATGCTTTTTGGTGGACTCTGCATTAAAAAAAAAACAAACTGAGACGTGAAGTCCTTTATCCATCAGCCACATTTTACGATAGTCATTCGGTTGAAGACTCGCTAGAGGTATTATGAAAGAGGTTGAAAGACATGATGGGACACTTCACAGATTCGAATTCAGTTGCATGATTCATGTTGGATTGCTTTTGATTTTTTTTTTCCCAATTCACGAGTAAAATATTTCATATGCAGATTGCTGATTTTCTGTCCTCCCAAACATTACAATAAAGAAAACATACAAAAATATCCAGTATTTGAAATATGAAAGCAAATCCATCTTGAGTCTAGTCAGTGCCTAGGGCAATTTATTGTAAGTGGGGCTTACCCTTTGACGGTACATTCAGATGGCGCAGGTTTAATATAGCGCAAAGTAGGCATCACGCATTCTCTTTCACACTGCTTTTGCGTGCTTCAAATCCAAAACGACGTCATGTAAGAAGATATAAGAATATAGTAGCTGAAAGTACTAACTGTGAACAGTTTTAAACGAATTGGCTTGCTCTGCTGCTCACCTATTGACCAGTTTGTTTGGTGACGGTATCCTGTTTTGTGTCTTTAAAGATACATGTTGCAATTCCAAAGACGTGACTTCAGAATGTGAAACTTGGAGAGTGACGCAGTTAAACTATTTGCGAAGTTCGCTCTAGAAGTTCACTGTTGTGCTTTGATCATAAGTTATGCATGATCTCTAAATGAATATCATAATGTTTGTTAAGGTTATGTATTTCAGAACATGAAACCAGAATTAGATCTAGCCTGCGTCGGATGATTGATCTGCCATCAAAGGCGTCGCTGTCAATAACCTCGATCTGCATAAATCGCTGGTCCCTAAAGTCATTCACGGCACTTTGCGACTCTTGAGAGGGCAGAAAGCATCGCAGAAGACGCGAGCCTGGCCGATCTCATGATTGATTTTCTTTAGATATGTAATATTATGCGATCTTCCCACCACCGCGCTCTCTGCTGCAGAGAATATGTGCAGTTCATTTTGCTTATGGTTTTGTTGCGTCATTATTTTGTTACTTTAAAGAATGGCGACTGGAATCTCTATAATATATCGTTAGTAATGTCAGGAAAGTAATTTTGTTTATTTGTCCTCATCTCTTCCTTCCTATGGACGGCATCTGAGCTCACCGTGTTTCTTTCCCCAAGTTCGAAACCCTTTTACGCCATCCTTCATTCTCTCCATTCTGTTATATGAACCATAAGATGCACATTCCGTTCTCTTGTATACAGTAATTTGTTTCAGACCGATTTTTCAGTCTCTTGGGGTGCCTGCTTTACTGGTCAAGCGAAATGGCGGTTTGGGCGTGTCTGTTTTTCACAATTTCCCCTGGTAATTTAGGGGTTAGAGTTTTGTTTTTTTTTCGGGGGGAGATAGAGGGGGGAGGAAGAGGGGAGGATACCAAGGTTTAAATAGTTGAAAATTGTGAAACAGCCATCGCGGGACATATTATTCTCGGTTGTGGTCAGGGGAAAGAGAAACGTTTGAGAAAATGCCCCGGCTTTACAGTAATCGGGTGAATACTGTACACATGACTTTGAATACCATCAGTAATAACCAGGACTTGGTATAATATTGTTCTTGGCCCGCCGTTTAGGCCGTGTTGTGTTCTCAAGGGAGACAGGCTAATACCCTCGCGAGTCTGGCCAACTCGCTTAGCATAAGACCCTCGGTCAGATGGGGTATCGATTCACTGGCATGGCAGAGCCATCGGGAAGCGTTGAATAGATGAGAGAGTTGAGCCTCGGCAAACGTACTCGATCTTTTTGATGCGGGAAAAGACGGGATGGTTGAGCGTGCGAATCCAGACTTGGTCTAGTAAAAAAAAACAACAACGCAGTTTACTTGAACAGCAAGCAGCTGGAATCGTCTGCAAGGGGCACGCTTATGTTACAATGTAAGGAATCGAAATGAGTGCGCAGTAGAGGGCAGATCGAAGTTTAGTGGTTTTCAAAACGCGCCCAAATGGAAACTATGTCATAGCACACTATGACATGAAGCTTTTCAATAGTGTCCTTATACTTAAGATGCGCACATGTGGCGATTATTTCTTATAATTCAAAAGACAAAAAAATCGACATTTAAGGCATCTTTCTAATGAATCTCTTATCTTCCCTTATTTTATTTGTCTGTCCCTGCCGAAGTTTGCATTTCAAACCCCGAAAATTTACACCAATAACTGCAAAATTTGCGATTCTTAAAATTTGCATTACACGAGCATGAAATTTGCATGCTCAAGATAATGTCAAACGAATGGATTATAGAAGAAATTAATTCGACACATCAGAATAACAAATATCAGAACAGCAATTGGGCTTTAGAAGATATTTGAAGGAATCAGCTTTGAAAAATTATTGGAGACAAAGTCGAGAGATACTTTGTTATTTCCCCGTATTAGCTGGAGAGACCTCCAAAAGGAGATTAACAGACCATGTAAAGAGAAGCTTCGAAAGTTTGATGGAGAATAAAAGTAACGCTTTCTCCTCCCAGATTTTCCCATCCATATCGTATTACGTTTGTGTTACTGCTACTCCAAGTTTAATATTCTAGGCAGCAAATATTGACTATTGCCGTGGTTTGGGTTAATAAGGGTCTTCACATACGTAATACTCTCATTGAACATAGGATGCTTCTCTCTCTCTCTCTCTCTCTCTCTCTCTCTCTCTCTCGCTCTCTCTCTTTCTCGCCCACTCCTGTCACAAACCCGTCTCTGTCAGTTTCTTATTGTAGTTCCCAGGTCCACGTGACCATGGTCCCTAAATCATCACTGTCGGTTAATTTCCATGCTCGATTCAGCTCCATCCTTGCACAAATTTCCCACTGATCATAGCTTTCGGCTTCTAGATTTAGATCAAATTTTTCAAAAGAATGAGAATCCTGACAAATTGTCAACCCCCGAAGCAAGAAAAACAAAATTTAGCAATGGACATCGGCAAGGCCTTATGTTTACGCCTGAACAGTTTGATGGAGTAATGTCTCTTGCACGGCAACTACCGGCCTTGTTAGCCTCGTAACTTCGTTACATCATCATGTAGTATTTTACTATCATACCGTTGTAAAGTTGTTGAAACGGTGAACATGCACTGAATTCCTGCTCATGCAGTAATGCGACCGTAATGGGAAAAAAATGCAGTGCAAGACCAAAATCTGCAATATTTACGCCAAATATTGTGGAAGATTTCTAATTTTGCAGATATTCGCAATATAGTGACAAAGCTTTAAAAACGCGGAAATTCGAGATCGTTCTGGACGGCAGAATTTCTTGGGAGGATTGCCCGAGGCTAGGAGGGGGTGGGGGTAGTCGGGGTTGGTGGAGATGGACACGCTTGTCAAGCTTTTGTCAGTATATTTCGGTAGATTTAATGCCGATCGATGCCAAGCTGTATTGGGTGTCCGTCTTTCCCATAGATTTCCCAGGGCCATGGAGAGTGGGGACCTTTTACATGGGCAATGGCAGATTCCTCTAACCCTGACTCATTGACAGCAGACGCTGTTCCCAAAGATGATCCTCAGCAATATAAGTCTGATGGTCCTTTTGGACTGACGGATGCCTATGCTGAATAACAATGAATAAAAATACATTTTTTTTTTTACAGTGGGAATGGAGAAAAGAGGAAATATAATTTCTTAAACTGGCGAATGTGCATTTTCATTTAACAGGGTACTATTATGCTTTGGTACTTGTCCAGACACAGTCGCAGTTCTCTTTGCCAGTGTCGGTTCTGTATAAAATTGATTTAAGTGTCCAAACGGTGTTCGTACCTTGTAGACGGAAATGCTGGCACTAAGATCTCTCTGAATTGCTCTTGCTGAGCTCGACCACTTCCATTAGCCACCTTCGTCATCATGGAGGTAAAGTAAGGTAGACCACAGGCCAAAGTGCAGAGTGGGGAAAATAGTGGCTGTGGCTGGTGAAAAGAAGTGATGGCCAATGCCGTTTACCAAGGTGAAGGGAAATATTGGTTGAAATTATGTGAATCGTTGATTCATGGCTCTCTGAAATGCTGTACTTCACTCAGTAACTTTCTAAGTGATTTCATTTTCCTCCTCGAGGTTTGTTTGCTTAGGCCTTCCGGAAGGAAAAGCATGTTAGCAGCTCGCATCGCGGCTGTGTTAAAGGTAGGTTTATTTATCCACCGGGGAAAATTATCTTCATTACAACAAGATCATACTGTGGCGCAGAAAAGAAGATAATTAAACGTTAAATATAATCCCCTACCCTTCCTCCAAGCCCGAAATATGAGAATATGTTTCTTTTAATTGCCCCTTCTCCTAAACATACTGTGTGAACACAGTTGTATGCCGCCTGCTTACACTTACCCACAGGGAATTAATTTTGATTATGGCGTGGTTGTGTATCTGGTTTTTAAGTTAACACCCTCGTGTGAATAGGTGCTGTAGACTCGAAAGGGAGCACGTGAATCTATTAGGCTTGGCAAAAAGTAATCGTCTATCCGGTTACTTATGATTACTGCTTATTACCCGGCACCGTGGCTTCTCCTGAGAGGCACCGGCCGGAAGGTGGTAATCATCTAATCAATGTCCTCATTAAAGGTTGGACAAGTGAAGTAAACATGCTTTACTGGAGCAACAGCTTGCATCCAGCCAATAATGGGTGAAGCGCCCTATTACAGTAGATTAGTGAACAAAGAGTATGTCAAGCGCATCGCGCACATCTCCGTGGCCTTGTATCTCAGCAAGAAGGAACTGCTGCTGGCTCGCGGCTATAGACTTAGTGACATGACTGAATACTTAACCACTGAAAACTTTCTGGATACCGCTGCCTGAGTGTCTGTTTATAACTGAGAAGGGGAACCATCAGATTAGTACCCAGTACCCGTGAATATGATTATCATGAGTACTGTTGTCTGTGACGATTCTCGACCCGGATTTAGCACAGGCGTGGTGTCTATAGGATTGTGGGGAAAAAAGATCCTGGCTCAGACTGTTGCAAGCATGCCGAAACAAATTACATGTACGCTTTTTCCACAGGCTTAAACATGTTTTCGTGGTTACTGCCAACTCTGTGACAATTTGGCACAGTAATTCATTTTGCAGGAGGGTATTAAATACATATTCCTGCACTCTTCCTGGTCTTGAAATTTCTTTAGTAAGCTATTCGAAAGGTAAAGCCCTCCAAAACCACATTGCTGCATGCCATACTGATCTCTTTGCCATTTATCCAGAATGAGGCAAGTTGATGTGTCGTTAGCTTTTATGTGTGTATATTATGTCAGTGTGTTAATTTACCACATAACGTTGAACAATTTTTCTTTTTTTCAATCTGTTTCAGAATCTTCCCAACGTGCATTGCTTCAGAATATGTTCTAGGTGAGTATGACACATCTCAGTGTTATTTGTCTTGTTTTGTCTTCGTTTGCAACATTGCCTATGCGGATAATGTTTGTAGAGCGAGAATATGGAGAGATGGAGAGAAGGAGTGAAAACAAGACTCTTGTCATGTGTAAATGACCTGTCAAGCAATATCAGCGCGAAATATTTAGGCCTTTGTTAGGCCTCATGTTATGGTGGTGTCTTTTAATTGCATATTCGAGGTTGACAGCTGTAGCAGCATTCGCACGCCGTCTTATCAGGAACGAATCTCGTGGCCAGGCATAATGTCCCTTAGCTACAAATTAAATGCAAACTACAGCAACAATACCTGATGATACATCTAATAAAACTTTATCCCATCTGTTACATGCATAAATTTGCTTCGCTTCTAGCCGATAGCTGTTGTGATAACACAGTGGTTGTACTCTATGCTACTACTGTTGTTTGGAAGCATACAATGGCAATGAGTGATACCGATTGTATGCTCGTAAGTGTTTGGTCGTAGAAATATTTCTTTCATGTCGATGGTATGTTTTGGTAATTTGGGGTCATCCCTGTGTTACTACAGCCTTATATTCCCAGAGCTTCTTGTTCTCACAGCCCTATTTCCTATAGCCTTATGTTCCCATGGCCATACAATGTTTTCCCCAGATTGCGTGTTTGGCGCCTTAAATTTCAAATCTTCCTCAACATTTACCAAGCTCCCGCCCAGATTTATGACAAACGGGGGAATGTTGCCTGAATTACATTTGATCTGAAGAAAACATTGACCATATTCCCCTGGGTATTTCTCCATGAGTGCATGTGGCATAATAATGCATGACACACAACACTACAAGACATTCTCTGTGGTGATTTCATTGGCCTGTTTTGTATCCTTAACCGGCCATAATCCGTGTTGTGGTCAGTGTGCCTTCGATGGGGCATCTCAGGTCCAAATCATACCTTACATTCTGTTCCCCATGAGCTGTCCAATTCATTAAATCTTAGGCCATTCAGTAGACTGCTGCTATCATGATCATTATATGCTGCCTCAACTTCAGTAAATGCATATGCAGTATGAGGAAAGGTTTTTGTGTGCGAACATTGGCTCTGGGAATATAGAGCTCTGGGAACAGGACTGTGGAAACAGAGGCATGCTCCCGGTAGCTTCACCTATTACTCATATCGGAATACCTCTGAGCCACTCTCCGGATTGCGGGCATACTTATTGCAGGAGGCGATGCCCGTTGCAAGCTAGACCAATATTGCAAGCACTCTTACCGCGTCTGTGCTGCAATCGAGTGAAGATGGTTCGATGCGGTGTCCGATATCACAATTATAGTAATATCGACGTTGGCTCGTCGTTTTAATATTTTTTTTCGATGCCATCTACAGTGTATATTTATGATTTCCATGATAGTTTACATTATTCGGATATTTGGTGGAGAGGGAGTACCTCTGATTCTAGAGTAGACTGTTCTTTTTATACCCTGGTAAGTCAAAGTGTTAGTGAGTTATCCATCGAAACCTCTTATTATTCATCATATCAAAATCATTATGTAGGTGTGTGTATTGGTGTTTGTGGGAAGGGGGGAGAGATAGGGGTGCGCGCGTGCCTGCTTACGGGTGACTGTGGGTGAGTGCCTGTTTGTGTTGAAGAGTGGGGTAGACAAGGGTATGTAGGTCGCATCCGTAATGTTGCTTTTTCTCTCTCACTGAAAAGAGCCTTTTGTAGGGATGGGCACTTCATGAATATGATTTATTATTATTGTTGTTCGATGTGGCCGAGTTCTTGCCCTCCATTATTCCATCTCGATGTTGATAGGCTTTTCTGGCGTTAACTTGTTTCTGTTCGCGTCTTGGTTTTTTTTTTTTTGGCACAAGTCCTCGTCTCTGCCGTTTTTTATCACGTTGATGACATGGGCTTAACTGCCTTTCTCTATATAATTTGAACTTCTGTACAAGAACGTCTTTCGTTCTCTTACTTGGTGTCTCAGACATTGAATGACTGGTCCACGGATATTGTAACATTTGGGATTAAAGAGCTTTAGTGACTATTTTGGATTTTTGAAATATCGTGGCTCACAAATTGAAAACAGCGTAGACAGGGTTTTAAGAATTGGGCCTCTTTGTGTGTCGAGGTGGAGCATTTCTGATGCGTAAAACTAAATGCTGGAAAGACGGTGTATTGTGCGCAACTTTCATTGCAGGGTTTCTGAGTAAGCTTTAAGTATTGCACAATATCTTGCATAGAAAACCGCGGAACCCATATCATTCTAGGCTCTTAAAATCTCCTCCTGTAGCAAAATGCATGTAGTATGAAGTCGTTAAATGTGATTTATCAGCGGCAAACTACGTGTTAATAATATCAATTCCATATCTTGTATGATTTGGACTGGATACCTGTTCCCCTATTCATGCATCGTGACTGCTGAGTAAAGAACCGACTTGCGTAGATAATAAGGTAGTAAGAGGAGTCAGTAATCTCGCTTTCCGTTAGTCTGATGCCAATCTTGCATGTGCATATAAAGGCTGGGAACATTTGTCTTATTTCGTGCGCATGCAAGATCAGCATCAGGCTAATGGAGAGCGAGAGCAATGACCCCCTATCGCAAACAGAAGCCTATCGCAGTGTCCTTTACTCTTATAGGCACTCACTGGCTTAATGCCTTCTGTATTGAATTTTCATTCGTCACAAAAAGACCCATGTATCCTTCTGAGCGTTCTTGTGTCCTCCAAACAAGCACCAGGCTAGCAGACCGGCAAAGCTCAATAATACGTACATATCCACGGTGATTGGATTTGATCTAACCCAATTGTAAACCAACTGCGCAGTATGAGAGATGGCGCAGCAAAGAGGAGATGGATATATGTGGCCGTTGGTGGGCCGATACATGAACTTCGAAGTATCGCGATACAGGCTTCTGGCTGCACGTATCGAACGTCGATTTTATTTATAGGCATTTCGATACTGTCATTATTTTCGATACCTTTTGATACTGATAGGCATTAGGAAGACAGATAGGTAGTTTGGGACTGAGGATAGAAAGAGGATCGAAATAAGTGCTGATACATATGCAAATCTGAAACAATCAATGCTTACAATACTTTCAATAATTTCGATACCATTGATACTTCTTATACCTTCGATACTTTGGTGATTTGGATACTTTGGATACTTCCGATAATTGATATCGTAGCTATCGAAAGTATTTAATACCAAGAAACGATTCGGCCCACCCGAATTTGTCATTGGGAATAAGATGGAACTCAATGGAGAAGTTGCCAGGGGAATACGAGACTGGGCGTTTTCATCTACGATCAAACGATGAATAACATGAGCATAGGAAAGCCAGTTGAGCACCATTCAAAGACCAGATGACTTCGAAAAGCAACATCGACAAAGGTTTTTGCAACACGACCTTCGGCAAAAACCCTTACACCTATAGCAAGTTGCAATAATAATAACAACAACAATTTAAATCGTCAGCATTAGTAATAAGACTTGACTTGAAAGAGAAGCAAGTACAATGTAGATGAACCATTCTAACCTCTGGCACCTTTTATGATGCTCCTCTTAAACAGCCAGACTAGTGACGAATATGTCCATCCAGATGATAATATTATCATCTCAGGAACTTGACCCATATAGAAACACACTGACCGAATAACAAAATTCACTCGTGGGAAGGAGGACAATGACATGCTTGACAGTGCACTCCCACCCTGCTCCTCTCTCTGCGCCCCCTAAAGATTCAAACACAATCTTCATGAGGCCATCCTTTGCTGTGTGTTGGTATGAGCTCTGGAACTGAGCAGTTTGCAGGACGGTTTTTTTCTTTTTTTTCTCCAATGTCACTCGGAACCATAATTTGTGTAGAATTGAGCTGTGACAAGAAAGGCGTTTTGTTCTTTTTGGTGGCAGCATGACACTGCGCGTCAGCATCCCTGAGTCTCAGGATTTGTAACTGGGAAGACTACAGCTTGGACTTGGACATCAGGCTATCGGTACCGAACTCAGCGAAAATGGTCGCCTGGGGCAGCATGGAGCTCGTGCTTAGGGAATAGCCAACCTGCGGTATTGATTGGCCACCGCTATGGAACACACAGTAGGCATGGGCTAAATTGGAGTAGGATAATTGTCTTTACAAGTACTCCCGGGAATAGGGCTATTAATTCTTCCTTGGTAGTTAAAATAATGAGATGGAGGGAGGGAAGGAGAGAAGAAAGAGAGAGAGAGAGAGAGAGAGAGAGAGAGAGAGAGAGAGAGAGAGAGAGGGAAAATGAATGAATGAATGATGCAGCTACCTTCGTCTTGTTTATAACCTTATACAAAATTTATTCAAGACGCACCGATTGAAGTGGAATCATACACATTGTCTCTACATTAAACCGGTTTGGGATCTTCCCTTGTTCAGCATATTTATGCCTTCGTCTTCAGACATCAAAATGTCGCCGGGGTTACTACTCGTCAAATTGCAGTTCTCCTTCAATACACATTTTAAAAAAAAATATGGTGAACTAGCATGCACCGTTAGAGGCAGGAGAGTATTAATGGGTCAATCTTCTGGTGCAGTGTTTCTTTCATCCACATTTTTGTTTGTGTCTTTGTTTCCAAGGATGTATGATGATACATAATGAACTAACATGTACCATCATGTACCATTAGGGGCAGGATATAGCCGTTACTACTTCATGCAACATTGATAGTTGGTCTTTCATAGGCCAATGTCAGGCAGGTACCAATGATTGTACATGTATTTTGACGACCATTCCTTTTGTCCTCATACACCTTGGACATGAAACACACATAATACAGACTCTGAAAGATGTCGCACTAAATCTGTCTTTGTGTCTTGTATTGTGTGTTTGTATTCTACAACAACAATGTATCACAAGAGGGAGATTCACACGAATCCAATTTTCATTCGCATTGGAATCAAACTGGGAATTTCAGCCTTCCTTTCCATTTTTCATTCGTATTCTGCCTCTTGACCGGGATTAGAATTGGTTTTATTTTTCAATTTGTATGTGGAATGGATCGAGCCGTCACGTGACAAAAAAAAGCCCCGAACAACTGAAAACAAATACAACGACAGCATAGTGAGAGTGACAGAACGATTCATCGCATTTTACGAGAAACACCGTCATTTTTGGGGATGCAAAGTCGGAGATGTTATGCAACATATTTGCAGGACAACTTGCTTTAAAAGAGCTGTGTTTCAGTTCGGAGGTCGCTGACGACGGTAAGTGTTTGTTTTTTTTTATCAATGTTATTTAGCCCATGCCATTGAGCTCCAGGCACCACTTCCCCATGGAGGTTAATCATCACCAAATCTAACGCACCACTTGGTACTTTTGCGTACAGTCTTCCACATCATGTGACTTCGCCGCTGCCTTTTTAAAAAAAAATCATGGGAACGCGCTGATCATTTTTATGAAACATTCCAAATTTTAGAGTCGAAATACAAACGAAGACTGGAACCACGAAAACCACGTATAGTGATAATACTTTCATACAAATTTAAATCCAAGATGTAAATTTTACTTTGCCGTTCTGTATACTTAAAGACAATGCTTTGAAGACTCGTGAAGTGTTGTGCTGTTCTCTAGATCAACTTTTTAATATTGGTGTCCCTTCCTACTTCACGTCCTTCCCTGTTGAATAAGCTGCATTCAGTTTCCATCAAAATTCCCCCGTTGAAGTGAAGGAACTTATCTTGGGATACTAATCGAAGGCGATTTAAACATTTGCCTCTAAGTCAAAACAAAATCTAACCTGCTGGGCGTGCGTATTGTAGACCTTGGAGAACAAGATAGACGAAATATTTGGCCTGCTGTAAGTGTACTCGGCCTTGAATCCTTCACATAAATAGCACGTTGATAAAAGTAAGTACAGTTAGTCTCTGATAAGACATACCATGATTACGCTGACCACCTGGTGAGCGCAGTCGATAATTGTTGAGGTTCTGTCAACAGCTTTGTTTTGTTCAAGAATATGATTAAAACGTACCTTGAATAAACGCTGTCTGATATAAGCGCTCCACAAGGGTAGTTTTGTTATCAGGATTTTTACCGCAGTTTATGAGCGCCATACTGGCTGCGCGGTCGTGTCACCAGGTTGCGCAGAAATGACATTAACATTATTACTGCCTTAGCGCTCCGACCGCACTGAGCGTGCCCCACGGGTCTCATTATGCGGTACCACGAATGGATCTTGAAAACACAAGTACATGTGTTGCGAAAGAGCCGAGTCAGGCCTCCCCTCGGTCGTGGATCAATTCGTCTGAGAACATCATTTCTGGAATTCTTAAGGCGTCATCATCACTTCTGTTGGGGTGTCTAGATTTGGAGCCCTTTCCTGCCGCCCGGGGAGGCAACTTCATCGATCACATCCAACTCTACTAACGAAGCAACTGTAGTATGACACAGGTCGCCGCGCAGGGTACTTAGAACGTAGCTGCTGGCGTAGGGACATCTCGCTCATCGAGAGATTTCAGAACTGGGAAGTGAGGGAAAGAGAAAAGAAGGGGGGATTTACACCAGTTTTGGGGAGAGGGGGTGTGAGAGGGAGGGGAAGGTTGTCACTTGATTCACAAACGTTATCTGTCTCTCACCTTCGCTGCGTCTTCCACGTTGTCTGTCTGTCTGTCTGTCTGTCTGTCTGTCTGTCTGTCTGTCTGTCTGTCTGTCTGTCTGTCTGTCTGTCTGTCTGTCTGTCTGTCTGTCTCTCTCTCTCTCTCTCTCTCTCTCTCTCTCTCTCTCTNCTCTCTCTCTCTCTCTCTCTCTCTCTCTCTCTCTCTCTCTCTCTCTCTCTCTCTGCAAATTCACAGAATACGAGATAAAGATCCGCATATTCTATAGACGTAATGAGATGGCGGCTTTCTGTTGTAACAGTATGACGAGTCCTCTTCAAAAGTACGTGTGAACTTGTTAGCCCGTCTTATGCATACGTTACCTCCAATAACTGTGAAGGCGTAATTAACATATAGCTGTTCCATTTACTCTCATAGGGAGCGGGGTAAGTTGGCATGAAGTTTTTAGCATGAAACCGTAGATCGCCATAATGGAGACTTTCTGTTTGCTTCTCTTTGCCTTCCCCACTCACTCAGGCGCTTTGAAAACAGGATGCAGAGATGGAGATAGGCAGGCTCGGCATATTCTTCCTCCTCCCGCAACTCTGAAAAATACAGTACAGTTGTGATATATATGTGAATATTCGTTATATGATGTAACGCTGACCTCCAGAATTTTGGAGGCTCACGTGCTTTGCTGTGTTGTGGGAACGGGCGCATAAATATACACGTAATTGATCTGTCAGTGTTTCATGATGTGCAGACATTTGCAGACAACATGGCTTATTCTTGCGTCTGCATCACGGTAAAGGAATTCTATAAACCCCCTTGAATTGCGACATACTGAGGAATTGCTGTACAGCAATCCTATTTCCATCGTCATCTGGTATTCAACTGGGCGTTTACATGAACCTGTTTCCCATGATAGTGTTCCTATTTTTATATTTTTACATTAGATATAACAGTATGTCCAGATTACAGATGAAATACTCATTGTATTGTGTTTGACCAGCAGATTTAGTTGGTTTGACCAGCAGGTCTAGTTGTTTCGACCAGCAGGTTTAGTTTGTGATGACCAGTGCGTTTAGTCTGTTTGACTAGCAGGCAGGTTTAGTTAGTTTGACCAGCAGGTTTAGTTAGTTTAACCAGCAGATTTACTTGGTTTGACCAGCAGGCTTAATTGGTTTGACAGGCAGGTTAGTTGGTTTGACCATCAGGTTTGGGTGATTTGACCAGGAGGTTTAGCTGGTTTGACCAGCAGGTTTCATTGATTTGTCCAGCCGGTTTAGTTGGTTGGACCAGCAGGTTTAGATGGTATGACAAGCAAGGTTAGTTGGCGCAGGGTGACAGATGATCAAACACACCACTAACAGCGTAAAACCCCCCCCNTCTCTAAATGTGACATGGTTACCTGCTGGCTAAGCTCATTATCTGCCCCTGCTGTAGGCTCCAGTGCTAAATGGGGCATACCCGTCCGATGATTCTGTTTCTGATACTGTAATACATCGTATAGGGCATATGTTTAGTTTTGTGATCGAGATTTTCATTCAGGTCTATCGTACGGTGGTACAGTCTTATCAGCTGTGTTAAGATCGAAGAAGATGATCTGCCATTTGAAGGGGAAAAAAAGGACGCATGCGCAAGAACCACACTTTTACAGGAGCTGAAAAAAAAAAAAAAAACAACGATCGCGCTTTGGTCTTTTATATCAATCAAGCAGTGAAATTTAGTGGTTGGATATCTCGGAAACTATAATATGTATGCAAAAAAAAGCTTCTAGAGAAGGATAGGAAATAGTAAGGTCCATCTATGCAAAGGTACAAAAAGTAAGTTTGGACTCATTTGGCCTGCTTGATGCCGTCCTGATACGAAAAGCATGATTTCATTAGAACATCGACCTCACTAGTGCATTATCAGCGTTTTGTGACAATCTCTTTCACTTTGAAGACTTTGTGTTAAAATGAAGGAGAAAAGTTTTTTTTTCTGGAAACACATGCAGAGAATATGCATATTGCGTCTTATTTGTTCACCCACGCAGACAAATATGATGAAGAAAACAAAATGCTGAGTATTAATTTTTTAGTTGCTTCGACGTCCTTGAATTATGCAAGTTTTCATTTCATATGAAGTAAAATCAACACTGATTGGTCGGATTGTTGTTTTTTTCTTGTCAATGAAAAAAAAAAAAAGAAAACAGCTCCAAAAAACCGAGTTTGAGTAATCGCGGTTTTTAACCATAGTTATAAAAACTTCGACTGTATGAAAATATTAGTAAAATTTGCAGTTTGAACCACAGCGGCTGGGATTAAGTGAGGCTTGTCGCTGGTTCCAAAGTTATGATCAAAAAGGGAAGGTGGGGGTGGCAAGGGAGGGAATTGGGGATGAAAGAAATAAACATAATAATATGAGCTTCAAAAGAGCGAGTGAGTGAAAGAGTAATGGAATATGGTATATGAATTGTCATAGTGAGCTGACTATGATTTATGCCGCTGTATTGTTAAAAGATCTGGCTCCATTGGAAATGTGAAACCGATACCATTACCGTGATAAATATGAGCCACGTACGGTATTTCCCATATCAGCTCAAATCACCACTATCGTCGAAGGGTTCTACGGAGTGTTGCCGGCGTGCAGTTTGCCGAAGGGACGTATGAGCGACGGATCTTATTGTTTGAGCTATGTATGTGTACGCACAGACATGCGGAGTGTATGTTTTATCAACAGTACAGCTGCATAGAAGTATGCTAAAGAGCATCTGCTCATGCTTTATGGTTATGTGTGTACGTAGGCCATCAGTATTCTGATAAATAATTTTGTATACAAATGTATTCATGTATTCCATATACATTTTCCAGTTGCCCTGTTTTCCATAGGTGTTGTATTTTAAATAATGTAAGATATCTGCCCGAGGGCTTAACTTTGAAATAAACTTGAAACTTGAAACTCTTAACTTCTCTGTACTTACTCATACTTGGAAAGTGGCTAGCCTAATTGGGTATATCGTCACGCGCATTCCACATTTGCCTAAGTAATTTTTTTTTTTTAATGATCTGAGTTTGGTTATAGTACCATAATCTTCCATTATTATATATTATTTTCCCCTCTTAAAATAATGTATGGAGTTCTGACCTGGTATTATATCCCAATTTTACAAGCAAAACCACATCTGCCCCATTGTTTCGCTTTGAGCAGCAGATTGAGAGCGCTCAGTTTCTCAACCCCACCCCTCCCCCC
>JAWQUT010000487.1:262098-275915 GCA_033807755.1 Ellobium chinense
CAGTATGCGTACTTGAGTATGTTTCTTTCTTTCTTTCTTTCTTTCTTTCTTTCTTTCTTTCTTTCTTTCTTTCTTTCTTTCTTTCTTTCTTTCTTTCTTTCTTTCTCTCTTTCTTTCTTTCTTCTCAGGTGTTCAGAGTTCACCCTAAATGTGTGAATGATTTTTTTGCCCTCTGTAACTTAAATCTTGTAAAATTTATCAATAAGTGATTACAGACAATGATAATAATAATGTTGTTAAGTTTTTGCATGAATGATATCTTCTTACGGGTGTTTAGATAAGATGTACAGGGAGCGCAGAAAATAATAACAAGATATGCAGCGAGCGTAAAAATAACACACAAGGTGCGCCAAAAATAATATATAACGAGCGCGAGAAAATAACACACAACGAGCGTCAAGTTAACGCCCTGCCTTAATCTTTACCCTTTTTCTAGGATTCAAACCGTCAAAGTTATCGGCCACATTTTGGGCAGTTATTGAAAAACAAAAAAGCAACTTAAAAACAAGAAAAACGGTAAAAATCAACCTTAAAAATACGTTCTAAATTCAGATGCGTCGCAGGACTACGGTACTCAGATTTGCTCTCAGGGTTTCCATTCGGTATACTGTATTTCTGTGTTGGCGATTTATGCAATACTGAAACGGTGCGTTGAGCAAAAAACATGTATACATGTTGTGACGCCATCGCTTTTCAGCAACTGTGATAACATTGCACTGAGGTAACATTCTAACATTCATATTTTATATTTTCTTATCTTTTTCTTTTTTGCTCCGGTCTTCAAAATCACTTAGCTGCGGTTGAAGGGGTGGGGGAGGGCGGACGGACGGACACACACACACACACACACACACGCGCGCGCGCGCGCGCGTGGGGACACAAACAAACAAACGCCTGCGAACCCTCCTTTAAAAAAAACAACAACTTCTTCGATAATCCATTGATATATTTCAAACTTTGCAGCGTGGAGCATGATCATGCGAAATTTCAAACCTTTGATGCAGTCATAAACAGAGCAACGATCCTCCGAAATTAGTGACCGCACGTCGACCTGTTGCGCAGTGGGCGCATTTACTATGCATTACGGCAAGAGCTGTTTACTGGTCGTGTTAAATGAAATGATTTAAAGATGTGAGAGGTTACTTTAACTTGGGAAAGGAGACCAGAAAATCAACATAAAAGATTATTTTGTTAGCGACGTTTATGATTAGTCCAGATCCTTTACGGAAACAGATATGTAAAGAGGTCTTTTGAGCAGCAGTGCAGTTATTTAGGTGTGAGAGAAGAGATGATGGAGAGACGCTTTTTTGTTTTAATTTCCACTTCCTGGAACGTATGTCTACTTTCATTAGCCGTAGTAAAATGACCTTTTAATACAGTGTTTTCTAAGACTTATTTAAACGTGCACTTTCCTTTGAGCGGGCATGTTGGATCTCCATCGACATGGTTTTTGCCACTGTTTTTTTTTTCCTTCGTAACTTCAGAATCCATAGTAGTTTTAAAATCATTTAAAATGGGTAAACGGAAATGCTTGAAAGAAAGTCACTTCAAGCCCTTATGAATGCTTCATAATTAAAGTCAGTGTCATTGTTTTAAAGCCATAAAACTAAAGTGCAGATCTGAAATGCAGTGTTTTGAAACATACATATCAAAGTTGATTGCCTACCTTGCTGTGCAGGGAGGTAGAATTCAATGAAATTTTCAGGGTGTCATGCTTTGATCGTCGTAATCCAAGGAATAGAGTATTTTGTATATCACCATTTTTAGATAGTGCACCTCCAGTAACACCTGAGCCCCTCTCATGCCCCTGAGCCCCTCACATGCCCCTGAGCCCCTCATTTGTCCTCTCCCCCCTCCTTCTGACCCCAAAATGAGTATTCCTTTGCTGTATCACTGCGCGTACGTCATTCTCGAAGTGTACTTAAGTATACCTTGTTCGTTGTGGAAATGACGTTTTGTACTTTGTCTAGTTCGGGGAAAAGAAAAGCTGAACGAGTGGAAGGGCTGGAAGATGAAAACTTTCTACCTGTTTTTGTTACCTGTGTTGGTGAGTACACCAGTACTGGAGTGCTCGTGTCTCAGCCCAGCCTTCACCGATACACGCCTTATTAACCATCTACCTTCCACCTTGGTCTGCCTTTCCTACCTGAAGTTTGCATAGGTAGGGAGCAATAATGTGTCGAGAGAAGGGGAGAGAAAATAGAGCGAGAGAGGAATAGAAAGACAACGGGAATGAGGGAAGGAGGAAAAAAAACAGAGGGTGAAACAGTAGCCTGCTCTCCCCCACGCAGGTCTGGGCGAGTGTGTGTGTGCCATGGCGCGTGTGGATTATTACATCCAGCAGCAGAGATGTTGAGCACTTTTTCACCTGCGCTGGTGTGTCGGCCTGAGTAGCGATACCGGCATTTTGCCTGTGTCGTTTCTTTCCCTCCTAACGTTTCCATCCGAGCACCGGCAAGGTGTATGGGTCTAGGGTACCCCGCGTGGATTACCTCTGCCTGGACCGTGAGTACATAGATTTTGTGTGTGTGTGTGTGTGTGTGTTTGTGAACTCACCGCCATTGTTAAGTGAGCCCAATTTTAAGGTTATGAATTTTTTTATTATATATTTATGCAGTTTATATGTACTTTGTCAAGGAGTAATCTCATCTTTTGTATCGCGCCTCTGTGGAAACAGGTAGACTGTAGGTCTAAAGTGGCTTTACCTATCTGCCACTTTGGACTGAATCTCCGGTAACCTAAGTAAACTTCACTGAGAGTTGACTGAAATGTGCTTTACCACTTACGAACTTAGTGTAATATTACGGGATTATAAAAAATGTTTTTGGCTTCATATTTTACAAAAGTGCTCTGAAAATCGTGATTACTTCTGACATGTCTTTTTTCTTGGAGGATGATGATGATAAGAATAATAGTCTTCCGTCTAAGTTCTACGAATCGATGGCGAGTTTTGCTTTAAAAAAAATGTTCTCAGCTCCTATCTTATCTAATGAGGCTTCGTGAAGAAAAATAGAAGTTTTAATTTTTGTTTTGCATTTTTTTTTTGGTCGTGTTGTTCTATCTGCAAATTGGATCTGAAAGTGCGTCAGTTATTATAATGTCAGTCGGTGAGAAGGTTGATATTCTTTGTGGTGATAGTTACGGGATATGGCACCGTACGCCACTCTGCCCCGAAAGTATTGTGATTGAAAAAGCCAAGCGTTTTGAGAAATGTGTGTTGATTCTGCGACTGGCGACTGGGATTGTGTTTGTACGTTTGTATGTGACTAAAAGCACCATGTGGGCATTTGACAGCCCAATGGAGGTCTTTCAGGAGAACCAGATGAAATGTGTAGTGGATTCAGAAACGTTTAGTGGATTCAGAAACGTTTAGCTTTTCAGTTGTGTAACGATTGAAATTTCTTCTGCCGCCTCTTCCTCCAGCTCCCACCTTTTCTAGCTTTTGAAGGTGTTGCACGGTATCTAGTCCAGGACAAGTTAACTAAATATGGGTCATAGTCTACCTGGGAGGCCAGACTGAAGCAGTGTATAGTACCCACCGTGACTGAAATAATCTTGAAGAAGCTGCCTGAAGTATTGAGCAAGATTTTATTCAACGGTCGAGTGGTCCTCAAGAGTATTTAACCCGCCAACTCTAAAAACTAACGAATATAATGGCTTAACCTCCAGAAAAGATAAAATTAAAATAATATGAATATGTATGAAAGGTTAACTTCCCAGTTCGATTCCAGTGGCCGTATCCATAATCCATACGTATGTAAATTAACGTATTGCGTTAACTACAGTGAACACTACTAATGTTTTGGGAATTTCTCGTGGTTACCGCATTGCGTTAACTAACGTAAGGATATGCCTACGGACACAGAAGAGTAGACTAAACATTGTGACAAAAGCACGCCGTGAACATCGGCTACCTGTTGCCTGAAGTGTTGAGCGAGGTTCCATACCACAGCACTGAAAGCACAGAAGAACGAATGATTTTTGATGGTAATTAGTCGGCTGATTAATTATCCGCTCATCTTTGTCCACGTGTTCGAGGGAGTTTGCCTTAAGACTTACTGCTCAGTATTTTACTGCTTGTGAAGTCAGGCTGAGGAAAGAACCCTGTCGGCATGGAATACCGGTTCTTAAGTAAGAAGTCGGAGTATAATAGAACAGTATTTGGAAGTATCCTCATGTAGTGAATAGAAAGAGCTTTTGTTTCAAGTTCCGGACCTCTTACGGATCGTTATGGTATTTCCTGGTGTAACAGTCATATTGCATGTAACGAATTGTAGAATCGGATGTCAGTTTCACAGTCATGTTCATGACATACAATAGGATTGTAACACTATGAGATGCCATATACGGAGGCCTGTCACTTCCATAAAATCCATCCGTAAGAGATCCGAACGTGAAAACAGAAATTCTTTAATGTAACTTAATTTAAACCGACCAGAGTGTCTCTACAGGTTGTAAACATTGCTTGAATTAGAAATCACAAACTCTGGTACAGCATACCCGACCTGCGCTACTATACTTGTTAGAAGATCTTTTGTTCCAGGCTTGAGACATTCGCTAAGAAAAGGTAATTTAAACTGACCGAAACGTCTGTAGAGACTGTGAACATGGCTTGAGGTAAAAACTGCAAACGCTGGTACATCATACCCTACCTGCGTTATTTTTAAGGCCGTCTAAGCCAATTAGGAGATCTTTTCATGCGTTTGTTCCAGACTTGCGACATTGATTTAAAAGAGGTGACGCATTTGAATGATTTAATGGAATAAGAGCAATAAATCTCCTCTGCCGTGTGTATTCTCGGCCTGTTGAGCGGTTACCATGAAACAGGACCCCCGCGAACCGCCTCGCCGTGCGTTCTTTGACAGGCGATCGTTAACGATTTTCAAAGAGATTTTAAGTGCAGGTAAAGTGGCGTCTCTTACGAGTGGTACACATCGATATTTGTACAGCTCTGAAGCTAATTATCTTTAATTGACGACGCACTGCTCAGCGCACGAGTCGAGGGCATGATGTGTGAAGGTAAGCCCCACTCACGCGTTCACCGACACCTTAAACACTGAGCAATTTCATCCCTCATTAAAAAAAAAAAAACCCGCTCGTGATGAATACGGATCAAGAACAAGGGGTATTAAGTTTGTGATGTGATGAGATTTTAACGATCGACATACCTTTGTTTTTTCCCTCATTCATAAGATCCAGTGCCAACACGACCTTTTGAAAGAACAAACAAATTTACTGAAATCGGGTGTGACATTTTAAGACTTACGCAAGTACCTGGTATAGCATTTGAAAGTTTGCGGTGGCATATGCCAGAATAGTGTTTCACAATTCCTCCTGTACTTTTTGGCTGCGATATAATAGTGTCTACTGTAGGAACCATAGTCATATAGGCGTGTTGCATTGACCGGTTCTCGTGAGCAATAATTTGGAGGCTCTTGACGAGCTAGACTTCCGTATGTGGCAATTCTTCGTATGTTGTTGTTTTTAACCTAGTTGGTCGGAAATAACTGAAGTCATTTATAACAAGTTTTGTATTTTATGATTTACAGTGGTTCAAAAATTCGAAAATTGAAGCATTGGAAAATGAAATAAGCCTTCAGGACACTGCGCATTATGATATTACTTAGCGATCAATTTCTTATCCTATCATGGATATATTCCTTTCAGACCTATAGAGCTTAGATTTGCGCAACTTCCAGTTTTTGGAAGGTATTCCGAGAGAGACTCACACCCCTAACCGTAACTCTTGCCTACTCAACCCAAACCCTAACCCTAACCCTACCTTTAAACCTAAAGCCCATCAAGACAGGAGCATCAGTCGACGCGAGTTCCTAACCCTAATATCCGTCGAGACAGAAGCATCAGGTGTGAGTCTCATACGGAATTCTTTGCTGGATTTTTGTCTGTTTGTAACTTAGTAGCATCTGGAGGGATTTGTCGTCAGTGTTCAAGACGTGAGTCATTTGCTAATACAAAACTGCAATGTCCATTATCGGATGAAATGCTTGTCTATTAGTGGATGGAATATTCAAGTAAACAGTGCTCGGTTGAATGAGTAATGACCGACCGCTGCCCTCCAAGAGTGAGTTGTTCTACAGTTATACTCACATTGCCGCATTCTGCAGAAGAATCGCTTGTGTTCCTACCTGCTGTCAGCCAAAACAAAAAACTGGCATGTATTTAGGGAAAACTTTGGGAGACGTATAGGTTTTGTTGGAGAAGGAAGTTATTGGAGATAATTTCCTCTAGAAATGTATTGTTAGTTTGTATGCCTGCCAGCCTCCTGCCTAAACGCTTGTCACTGTGCACTGATTCTTTCTTTCTTTCTTTCTTTCTTTCTTTCTTTCTTTCTTTCTTTCTTTCTTTCTTTCTTTCTTTCTTTCTTTCTTCCTTCCTTTCTTTCTTTCTTCCTTTCTTTCTTTCTATACCTACAAAATCACCTTGTCCTCGATAAGCGACTTTACAAATTGTAGACTCCCCCCTCCTCTCCTCGCCCTCTCCCCCTTCTCTGAGTGCACTTGTATCACTGTAGAGAAACATCTTCCTTCGATCCATGTTGTGCGAGCGATATAATGTGGGTACCATGAACTCATGAACCCTGTCATTGTGCGCTTCCCGTCTTTTACCTCTTCTCTCTGTGTGTGCACATGTGTTCTTATGAGAGGGGCACACTACCTAGCTGTAATCTTATGTTCACCAGGTAATGAAGTATGCCACACTCGCGCTACCGTCACCTCCCTACACATGTGCGCATCTGTCTATGTGCTCGCTCGCCGAGTTAGCACGATGCGGCTGCTTGGAAATAAACCTTGCTTCTTTATCGCAGCATCATTGTTGCAAGATGTAGGGCAGGAATAATTTCTAACCGAGATAAGAATGACCTTTCAGTTGCAATATTTATTATGCCGATGCTGTGGACGCCAAAAAAAAAAAAAATTCTTTTGGATTTTTTACGTCATAGGCCAACTCTCATGATATCATAATACAGTTTAATATGACAATATCTTGAGCGCGTTCTATACCCAAGTCCGGTTGTCGTTACAGTGTTTCACTTTCATTCTTAATCGAAATCTAGAGGAATTTTAAGAATTTAACCCCTTCAGTGTCAGGGATCACAAATAAATTTTATGTCACATCATGAAAATGAACCGCAAATTGATCATAGCCGGAATCAGTTTTTTTTTTTTTTACTGAAGGGGCATTTCTGTGTCAGTACGCAAATATTGTGTAGTGATAATTCAGATTCTTCAGCTTTTTTTTTCCTTTTAAATCTATGAAATCATGGACTCCAAAACCTCTTGGGCATAATAATATGGCATTGAAGAGGTTAATCCAGCTCGACGTATTTGATAACAGGGGACATGTATCGCCAGTCCATGACGGAAGAAGTTATTAGATACGTGTTTACGAAACTCTGATTATGGTAGAATGGGGGAGCTGAATAGATGTTATTGGTATAGCCTGAAATAGTAGGTTTTTCTGACTGTTAGGACGTAGAGTTTGGATCTTATGGAAACTGCATAGGATTGTGGTATGAACTCTTGAGAATGCAGTAGACGCCGACTGAGGCCAGGTTGCTACAGATCTGGAAAATCTGCGGAACAAAAAAAAGCAATATGGAAAATTGCCATTGGCATTTCCAAGTCAGGGAAATACCTGGAATCAGCCAAAAAATACCAGCACTCATAGGAAAAAAAAATATGGAAAATTTGTAAAACTGGATTGTGAAGTCATAAATATATGTGGAACTGCATTCTTCTGTGTCAACCCAAATAAAAAGTTGGTCGAATACTGTATACATTTCAAATGACAATGAGTTTCTGCGTGATGGTTTAATCATATTATTATCATGGGAAAAATGCATTCTGCCTGGAAAAAAAAAGATGCAAATGTCATAAAAAGAATTACATTTTATGGCAACCGTGCAGTGGCTTCATCTCACGGAGCGTATAACTGGCACTACATTAGGACCTCGCGAACTCGAATTGCGAAGTACAGTTCCATGATTTCGAATTTGTTGGATGTTTGATGAAGAAATAAGAGACTCAAGATTTCAACGAGTAGTGTTTTTTTGTTTTTTTTTGTGAGAAGTTGACGTCGGAGATCCTAGGTTCTACTGCTGTATCATGATGAGGCAGATAGAAAGTGAAGGTTCTTCTTCTTCTTCTTCTTCTTCTTCTTCTTCTTCTTCTTCTACTTTCTCCTCCCCATGGTATAAAGTACCGTGATAATGGTGCTGGTTTTGTTTAACAACTCAGCTGTTTTCTGCAGATCAACCGCCGAGCCTCATATTATGGCCTGGTTTCAAATCAAACTTGTCTGTACTCGCCTGATCTCTTTTCGGTAGCTTACCAGGTGTGGACAGTCTGGAAGGATATGTTGTGGAGTCTGCTTCCTTCCACACTCACAGAGTGGAGTTTCAGTGGAACATGTCCCTCTTCTGTAGAGGCAGGCCCTTAGACAGCAGTATCCGTTTTGGAGCCTGAGGGTTTTTCTTTGTCCCATCTATGTATAAACTGTGTTTGAAATCCAGTGTTGATAACTTGCGGACCTTTAGGGACGAACGATAATGAGGTAGGCCCAATGCTTAAGCTGAGTAAGAAAAACTCATGATTCGCGCGATCTAGCAAGCCCCGGGTGGGGAGGGGGAGGGGAGTGGGGAGGGAGGGGAGGAGGAGGAGGAGGAGGGAGTGAATGCGAAAAACGTGTCACAGTCTTTGCCAGTATTGTGCAAGAACTCTGTGATCATATAGCAATGAAAACAAGGATATAATGATTCTATTGTTCGGACCTCCCAAGACACCAGTGTCATGCCCGCTGGAAGATAAATAATTGTGAGATTGCGTAATATGTTAGGGAAACTTTTTTCATGTTCTCCAAATTGTGAAAAACGTCTGCGTGGACTTGCCCACTAAAACCCAGGCAAATGTAAGGTTTAGCCCAGAACTGACATGCACTCATTCTGCCAGACACCTTCGGAATAGGAAAACTCAATAGCATGGCAACATGTGCCGCGATATCTGCATGTGGCTTGCATGCTGACTGTTTCCGACGTGAGCTAAAAATTTTTGGCAGGAGAAACAAGCTTACCTGAGTTCCTCGGTGTGGGTGTTGAGGACCTCCAGACAGTTACTTTGAATTTTTTTGAGGGGGGTGGGGGAAGGGGAGGAGGAGGGAGGATTACAAACTTACATGGCAATTATGTAGGCTTGCAAGGGCTGCGACAGTGTTATGGAGAGAGTCAGCTGATTTGTTTCGATGCCTAGCCGGTTCATACCTGATTAATGGTATACCCGTCTCAGAGAAATGATACAGGCTTCGCTGGGAGGTGTCAGGGGAGCTGAAAATGTTAAAGGAACAGTGGCTGCGCGTTTGGAGAGAAATAAATGAAGTCGTGAGATATCTTCCACAACAGGCAAGGATGCAAGCCATCGCTTGGTGGCCTTTCGTCAGACCTGCTATCTTCTTCGAGTATCGGCCGCTGTGTTCGAGGCTCCCACGTGCCTCTCGTTATGTCAGCAGACATGTTGATATTTCCAGCAGAGTGAAAGCTCACCAAGATAGTGCACAGTGCCCTGTCTGCCTCCTTTTATTAACTGCCGTTGTCTCATCTCAGAGTATAGACACAAACTGTTTTTCTCCGGTCGCCTGGGCTTTGTTGATCTTTTTGACAGTGTAGAACGGCACCTTTTCTTTCTTTGTTTGGCGGGGTGCGCCTTCAATTTCAGTAGCCCCGTCGATTTCAGTTATCTCTTGATGTATGCTGGTAAAATTATTTAACATGTTTTATTTGGCATAGCATGTTCCATTAGCTTAGGCTGGAGACTAACAGTCGTGTTCTTTACCCATAGCAACACCTGTTTGGCATAACTTTAAGTTTTCCTTCGTGTAGTGTAGAGACAATCAATTCCACACGACGATCTGTATTTGGGCAACAGGCCTGTTGTGAGTATTGAGCGTCATACAGTTCTGTTGCCTGTTCAGCATATTATGGGTTTGAGCACAGATGTCTTTATGATCCATGTAACATTTATATTTCATACTGTTCATCGATTCCTCTTAGCTCGCTTTCTGTGCCAAAGATCCTTGCTGCCAACTGTCAACAGTGGTGTCCCATTTAGTGATATTAGCATAATGAATACTCACACCGGTGGCTTAGTCGATTATCATACGTTTTTCTCCGTTTTTAGAGTGGAAGCCATACTTTTCGAAATTCACAGCAGACTCGAGATGTTCATGACTTATCTCCGAATAATGCTACCTTGCTCAAGGGAATGTGAAATGAATTCCTATCAGTCAATCAGTCAGTGGGTACTTGATCCGTACCTTCAGACAGTTAAATTTTCAATGATATATCAAGTTTCTCAAAGGCCTGGACATAATGCTGTTCCCTCCAATCCATGCACACCTACCTTTTATTGATTTTAGGCTTAACCTTGACTTTCCAATTCTGAAAGCCAATGTCATTTCATTGCTTAAGGCATATGTAGTATTGCGAAAGATTCTGGTACCAGTTCGAGTGAATGCAATAGGGGATGTGGCGAAGATCACTCACGCTTTATCAGGATCACAGCTTGGCTAAAAGGGCTGTCAGCTGTTCCTCACCTGCTGTGGACAATACCGCAAACGTCTTTCTTTTCCTACTTCATCTCTCAAATTTGATGTTATCAAGGATGATAGTAACGACAATGAATTCGGAATGTTGAGCCTTTTCCACAAACTTTCTGTTGTTGTTGTTGTTGTTGCCGCTGTTGTTGTCGCTGTTGTTGTTAATGCCTGCCTGCGATTGTAGTTTCAGAAGAAGAAATGGTCCAAGAGCATGTTATCCATTGTTTATTTGAGTCTGTGGTCATCCCTGTGAAAAGATAGGTGACTGCCTGTGATTGTGATGTCGGGACAGGAAGCGGTCCAAGAGCCTGCTAATCATTGTTTGAGTCTATAGATATTCCTGAAAAGATAGAATCTGCATTACAGCTTTGGTCGTTTCATACGTAAGTGACGAGCGATTGTCCGTAAATGGGGTTACATGTACAGTCAAACTTTAGACGTCTACATGCACCAATCGAAGCTCAATGTGGGCTGATTTTAATATCCTGGCAGGTCGATCCCAACTTACCTAGCACGCCACGTCATTTTGCTTTTCCGGTAAACTTCTATGGTCTGTTTCTTTTATTACTATGAATTCCACCACTGCACGGCACGACACGACACAATGAAGACATTATCGTACATTCCTAGTTAATGATAATATTCAAGGACTGTCCCAAGTTGGCTGTTTCTTGCTTAACCCTACTATCCTTTACCCTGCTTCTTAAACCCTAAACCAAACCCTAGGTGGGAGGGCCCTGTGGCCGTATGCATAATTCTTACGTAACAGGTTACTTAACGCACTGCGGTAACCACGCGATACTTCCAAAACATGTAGTGTTCACTGTGGCTAACGCAATGCATTAACTAACGTATGGATTATGCATACGGCTACTGATTATATTCCCGACGAAATTTGCCGAAGTTCCAGATTATGCAGTGCCGTTTTCAGAGACGCAATCTTCAACTATCACTTTATCATACATCAGTCATGAAAAATGTTTGTACACGAAACATCGACTGTCGTCTAAATAATTCATTGTATATTTTCATTAAAAAGTTTTGTGTGGATTCTGGGCGGAACCATGCTTGATTTAGGCGGAACCGTGTTTAATTTCAGTATTTTTTATCATACATCATTGTAGAGATTTACTCGTGGAGAATGTTGACAATGTAGGTTTCTGTTGAAGAAGGTGGCATTTCTTCTACATTATCCTTACGTCTTGGCCTCGTTGTTTGGGGTGACATTGTGACTGAATTCAGGAACCAAGTCTAATAGGACAGCCAGGTGGAAATCCGTTAGGAATATTGAATTTGTGTCATATCCCCAGGCTAGAGTGCTGATCAAATGTCAGTCATGACACTTCTGATAACACGAATTCATGCGTGATATCCATCCCTGTCTTCACGCAACTGATACCTTTTTTTTGTATGCGTGTGTTGGCTTTTCTCAGTGAAATTCTATCCAGGGGATAGATTCTTGCATTACTGGGTAATGCTGATTTTTGAAACGGGGAAAACAAATATAGTTGCAATTTGTATGTGTGTGTATGTGTGTGTGCTCACGCGCATGCGTGTGAGCACCCTTATCTATCTTTACCCTCCTCCAGCCTCCTTTGAGTCGCGAGATTGTGAACGAAGTACGCCCGGGTGCAATACAATAACACCTAGCAGCAAAGGATGTGGATGTTCTATGGTGCCGTTGTTGTCTTCCAATGGTAATGCATATACAGCACCATGTTGTTGTGTAATGACGTCATAGTGGTTTGGACTCTCAGGTATAAGCGTAAAACAAGACGCTGGCGGAATGTATCATTACTGGTATCGATACTCAACCGTTTTTGATGTCGGTATCAGAACTCAAGCACTGGAGTGTCGACACCAGTTTGATATTTTCGATTGAAATGGCAAGAGTTTGTCTGATCAGATTTCTAAAGGTATCAAAACTATCGTAAGATATCAGCATTATAAGTGTCAAAAGGTATTGAAATGCCTATCTTATGACGAATATCGAAATCAAAAATATAATCGATTCTTACGATACAGCTTGATGGCTAAGTGTTAGAATATTTACAAATTCAGGTATCGGCCCAGTGTTACATGATTAAAAAAAAGAGTCGCAGAGTTTATAGAGGATAATTGCATTGGGGCATCTCATTGGTGGAATAACTTCAAGAGAATAAGCAGTTCATTATATTATGATTTCGTTTTTTTTTCGGTCTAATTGGCTTGGAATATGTGATTTTGAAGAAAAAGAAAAATGGCAGTAAATGGGTATGCAGCGCGTCGCCGTCGAGCCCTTCCTATGGAAATTTCCTATAGGCGGCGATCCATAGAAATAATTGTGGATTTAATGGCAGGTTCGATCTGGCGACCCTGATGATTTGTTTTCCTGGGTGACTCACCTGTCGTTGGGTTTTGAGTAAACAAGTGCCGGGGAGCGCTGAGAGAGAGAGAGAGAGAGAGAGAGAGAGAGAGAGAGAGAGAGAGAGAGANGGGGAGGGGGGGTGGAAGGGAGAACGTTTTTATGTTGGCCATTTCTTCATACCTTGCGAGCTGTTCAACCCCCAGGGATAGCAGATAGCATGGACCCCCTGACTAGCTGATGTGTTTTGGATTCATTTGATGTCTCCTGTTACCTATTTCCATTGTAGATGGAAACACGAAGCCGGCCAGCTTGTTTTCAGGACTGAGTGTATGCTCCGTCCATTGTTATGAAGCATCGTAGACTTAAAAAGATGACTGGATTATGGGCATAATAACATGAATTTTGTGATTTGTCGATTTTAAAATTGGGTTCGCACAGCATAATTATGAAACCGTCGTATCTTGTTGGGTAAGCCATGAAAGTTAGGCTAGGTGGAGTTTCTCGGAGGCTCAGCCACTGTAGCCGTCATAGCTTAGGTCTGCAGCCATTGAGAGTAGTGAATGGCCTGAAACCCTCGTTGCCAGTGGAAATTTTGAGAATCCGTGCAGACTTCGGATGGATAAATAAACTCGTGATGTTTGGGTGAAGGTGTGATTTGTTTTTTTCTTAAATCTGCGATGTGTCAGAGATACAAAAACTCATGCTAGTCTTTGATTTTTTTTTTTAAAGGTGTTGGGCTTTGATCGTATGTTTTCAGATCTGCCCCGTCACAATGTTTGTTTGTCATGGATTTAAAACAAATGTTGAGATGTTAGAAATAGTCGGTTTCATGTGATTTCAGGTTTGGGGACTTTCGGGGGGG
>JAWQUT010000487.1:296991-321494 GCA_033807755.1 Ellobium chinense
GGGGGGGAAAGAGAAAGAGAGAGAGAGAAAGAGAGAAAAGATTGTTATTGATTAAACGAAAAAAAAACAAAAACATGCACGGTAAATTGAAATATATCCATAGAAAAATTAAGAAAAAAATAAAAAATGCAGATTTCCGAGCAAATCAAAGCGTTTTAGAGCACAGGTGCACCGCTGACCTGAAATGATTCAATAAATATAGCTCTTGTTTCGCTCTTAGGAGCTGTTCCGAATATTGCGCTTTCGCTCCGAACCGGCGCAATTTTGTGATGGGAGCAATGATAAAGCGGCGTCCAATCTAGTGGATCCAGCCAGGACCAGTAAGACGTGACACCCAGAGATCTAGATAGGGTCGTGACTGCCGCCCATCCATCTGCACGGCCCTCTACACATCCCGCCCCCAAATCACACACTGGGCGGATCAATAAGTAATCAATTGTCTGATTGGATTAGGCCTACCCGATTCTGCTCTGTGGTGCATCCGTTCACGTCCATCCTCTTCCCCCCCCCTCGTCCCACTTTGCTGCCTCCTCCTCCTCCTCCTCCTCCCCTATCCTTCTGCAAGGTCACACCATCCAGATTCCCTCTCTCTTTCCCTCCCATCCCCATCCCATTGCTTTGTTACTGCGTCAGCGATTTCTGAATTTCATGCCTTTTCGGATGAGCTGTCCACAGTGTTTATGCTTTTTTCAGGAGAAAAGAATGCAGTCGAGCATTTTCCCTTTCTTTTCTGTCACTCACTCACTCACTCACTCACTCACTCACTCACTCACTCACTCACTCACTCACTCACTCACTCACTCACTCACTCACTCACTCACTCACTCACACTCACTCACTCACTCACTCACTCACTCACTCACTCACGTGCTCCATTTTTACTGTCTTTACTTCGTCTCTTTCTGCGCGCTCATTCCTTCCTTTCGTCATTACTGTGTTTTTGTCTCACAGTGTTGTCTCCTCATAGGTGCGAGGACATATGGATGATTTTAGACGCACATGCCCTCCAGTCTGTCTGTGTTTGCTTGCCTGTCTGCCTGCCTGCTCGTCTGTCTGCTGTCGGTCGGTCGGTCTCTCTCTCTCTCTCTCTCTCTCTCTCTCTCTCTCTCTCTCTCTCTCTCAATTTGGCATTAGAATAAAGTGATATGGGTACGGTCTTGTGGAAGAAGTATCACGAAAAAAACAAACAAAACACCACCATTTCTAAATACGCTCTGTTGTTATAAACAGTTCAGTCCAGTGCAAGGAATTGCATCAAACTCATTAATTTGATTTTGGTTGTAGCGTTGACGTTACCTCATAATTACGGCTGCTGATCTACCTAAGTCTCTCAAAGAAAACTAGATTAGGCCGGAATATGTTGAAATTCGTGCACCCCGCAGTTTCCAAAATGTCGATTCCCGCGCCGGCTGGAGCGCGCCATTAGTCCTCTTCAGCGCCTCCTAGCGAGAGGAAGTTGCTCCATAAAATCAATGGAGACGCATGACTGGTTATCGAATGTGGCTGGATAGCAACCACTAGCCATCCCGCTCCCAAATGTCAACAAATTAACTTTCTTTTTTGTGGAGGGAAAATTCACTGTTGCTTGGCAGGATGCTGGGGGTCGATGGGCGTCGATGCTTGTGCTTACCGAGATTTTTACGATTCCCGTGGAAAATGGGGTTATCTCGAGCGATCGGGAAGATTTCATAGTTTGCTTCAGAATCTGGATAATAATGTGGATTTGATTGGATTGCGGGCAACAATAGACTTCCTGAAATTGCAGGTTCAAGGCAAGAATAGACTATCTGAAATTGCAGGTTCAAGGAGTAGGCAGTGTGCGAACGCGCATCTTCTCTTTTCTCTAGCTTCGCTTCTAACCCCCTAAGTCTGCCTAGCAGATCCTATAGCATCTCCCTAACCTTAGCAGATCCTTGAGAGAGTTCCATGGACAAAGAGATGGCAATTTTTGTGCTGTTTACCCTTGATAAGCCAAAAAATTACAAGTTTATGTGTGTTTTTGGCGTTGGCCATAAGAGTCACGTGGACTCTGCTTAATGGTAACATTTGCAGAAATTGAAAAAGGTGTAGTTACAAGGAGTTGTGAAGATTTTCTTGTAGCAAATGTAGCATTTAAAATGTGGAAAATAGTGCAAGTGCAAGTCGCGATTATCTAAATTGTCCCCATCTAAATTGTGCGAAAGGATTGGAATCTTGTGCTGAGGACAAAATCAGTGCCCAGTAACAAGGAGGGAGCAAATTAAATCACCTATGCCAGGTGAATGCAGAGGAGTATGCTCAAACTCTCATGCCTCTCGTCTCTCCACCCCTTCCTTCTCCCCTCTTCCTCATCCTCCCCATGAACATGCCCATTTACTTAAGTGCGATTGATTGCCAGCGGTGTCCTTTCATGCTTCATGACATGTATGTTGGCAGATTTGTTGAGCGCTTTGCGGTCGATGGCATCTGAAAAGGGTTCCACTCTGGTCACCATTTTTCTGTGACATCAGAGGCGCTGGTCTTGTCCATTCTCGGCGCTGATGGCGGAGTTCGTCTTGATAAGACTTCGAAAGATTTTAGGCGATATCCTGGGACTCACTCATCAGGTGCTTGCTTGGTTTAGGGTTAGGGGCAAGTGTAGGGTAAGGGAAGAAAAACCTACCTTTGGGACTGTCCCCATCCAGAAGTCTCTTATGTGTGTTTCATCTTTCTTTAACTCTTACCCCTAAACTTAACCTAGGTGGTAGTCCCTGGTTATTGCCTGCTTTTAAAAGGCCCTTAACGAGGAGTGAGTTTGGTGAGGCGAGGTATAGTTGCTAGTACCCAAGAGGCAAGAGTGAGTTGCTGGTGCCCAAGAGGCAAGCATGAGTTGCTGGTACTCAAGAAGCAAGGGTGAGTTGCTGGTGCCCAAGAGGCAAGGATTGATGTGCAGGATTGGATACTTCGGAGGGGAGGGGGGAAGGGGAGGAATGGGTAGATCTGATCGAGCCCTGTGAGAATGTTTGGTGGGGATGTTTGGCACCAGAGATATTGACTATCTGTGACCCCCCTGTCTCTTCTGTCTTTCTCGCCCTCCCAATCCCATTCCCTCTCCAATCTTTCACCGAAGTGTCGATGTCACTGGCCGAGTTCATTCCCGTAGAGACACGGTTTCAGCGGAAGCATAAAGGCCGGAAGTGACCAACTCCACAAGCAAGGCAGCACTGACATAATATACTTGGTATTGTCTGGGGAGGAACTCGCGGATGAGCTTCGGCTTGTCGACTCCATTTTCATGTTAATAGTCCATCGACTTGGGTATTGACCATGGACTGAATTCATATGTAAATTTATCATTAACTGTGTTAGCATGTTAATTGAACATTATTGACAGTCTGTACTGTCGCATGGGTTCATAGTAATAATTGGCCATTGACTCAGCAGCGACAATATAATTTGTCCAACAATGGTTAAGTCAGATTTCTTGATGTGAATCGAAATTTTATTTGATATAGAATCAAGGTCTGTCCAGAAGAGAAACCAAGCTATGCGGCTTGGCGGCGGATCTGTATAGAACGGCTTAGTTCCTGGATCAAGCTAGCAACAGCACAGTATTCCATGAGAATGCTGGAGAAGAAGAAAAGGACAAAGATGAAGAAGAAGGGAAAAAGAATATACATGAATACGCTAAGTCAGTTAGTGACGATGTTCCTCAGGGTTTGCCCGGGATAGATAAATAAACCCACTGTTGTCACTTGCAGGTGCTGCAAGCCCAAGTTAACCGTCTAATCTTGTCCTTTCTTTCTTGTTACATAATGACCGTCAGATCTACATCTAAAAAAAAAATTATTATACTGGTATTGTAGCGAGCCAAACATATGAGAAGAAGATATCTCAAACAGACACGTCATGTCTCAGACTCTTAAGGGGGCTGGGACACACATAACTCATGACTCCTTGTGTGATGTTGTTGGGTTTAAAGAAAAGGATATAGGAGGAATTGGACCCACAACCTTCCACACATTTCTTCCGGTCATGGGCGCCATGATAGTGAGAGTTGCTTCTTGATCTGTACCTGAGCCCAGGGCCGAACTCACCATCGCACAGTCAGTTTGCCTTTCTTGCCCTGTCCGCTGGCAGCGAACATAGTCCAGCAGCTTGCAGTTCCACCAGGCTTTTATTTCATCTGTCGTGTTCATGGATATGTGGAATCATTACCTTGATTGGTAGAATGATATGGAGAGATACTTTCTTTGGAGGTCAAATGTGAGAGTAAGCTGGGTTTGTTTTTTTTCACGGGGAAGGAGATTGAGAGGGCGGAAGAGAGTGGTATGTGGGGTGGGGGAGGAGGAAAAAGGAAGGTTTTAGTGACGGAGCAAATCAAACTCGTGTTGGGCCTTTTCCACTAGTAGCTATCATTTCTTCACTTTCAACAGTCTCAAAGATCAGAGACACCCAAGTCATAGCGCTGTAATCTCTTAACATACCCCTACATTTTACATGTTATTGTTTGATTAGGAAAAAAAATGTTTGATGAGAGCCTATTGATGTAGATGCCCAGACAGTGGATGCGACAACGTCCTACAGTATTCGTGTCAGAAGACGTGATGTGGACTCCCATTAAAAACCCTTCAGCCATTTTTACCAGGTTTCATTTTTCTATAACTAACGGTGGACAGATACGAGGTTTGATCACCGACGCAGAGACGATTTTTATCAGATCGCGCACGGTGACTTAGTGCTGATGCTGCTGATATCGACATTTTGATACTCATTCACTTCTTCTTCCTCTTTCCCTGGCGTCGATTTTGTGTTGTCCCTAGTCTCAAGAGAGTATGCGTGCACGCAATTTTATCTTAGATAACTTCGCTCGGAGTTAATAGAGAGGGACTCACGCCTCTTAAAAGAGGCACGTTAGGAATACACAATTTAATAGAAGCGGATGTGCGTGTAATGTAAAGTACTGGGTATTTGGATGGCCGGCCGGGTGATGCATCTTTCTCCCTTCATTACTCATCATGTCCCCCCCTCAGGTCTTCGTGAATAAGAGTAGACGTCAGGGATGAGCCAGTGTGTTACTGATGAATTTTCCGTGTCCTCATGCAAGCGTCTTCTTCTTCCTCTTGCTCTTTTTATTCATAGCTTATACTTCATCCTTACGGTGTGTTTGTTCATTAAAGCCTTCTTTTGTTGTTTTGAGCCAGTCATTCTACGCCCCTGTTTTCCTCTTTCCTTTTAATAAATTTCTTTTAAGTCTTTGGCCTATATCATGGTCGGCTGTATATAAACCCCTGTCTCTGTATCCGCCTTCACAGAACCTCCCAATCCTATTCGAAAAGTAGAAAAGTAGTAGTAGTAGTTGTTGTCGTTGTTTTACTGTTGTTGTTGTTGTTGTTGTTGTTGTTGTTGTTGTTGTTGTTGTTGTTGTTGTTGAAAAATGAAGACCCACAAAGTCACTGACTGACTGATTGACTGACTGATTGACTGACTGATTGACTGACTGACTGACTCACTCACTCACTCACTCACTCACTCACTCACTCACTCACTCACTCACTCACTCTGTCTCTCTCTCTCTCACTCACTCACTCACTCTCACTCACTCACTCACTCACTCACTCACTCACTCACTCACTCACTCACTCAAGTAGAAAAAGACAGTTGTTGTAGTTTTTGTGCATGTAGAAAGTGTGTGAGGGAGGAAGGGAAAGGGAACAGAGAAAGAGAGAGAGAGAAAAAAAGAGAGAGAGAGAGAGAGTGGTGAGTGCTCATAGATGGGGAGAAGCCGGTGTCTAGAGAGGCAGGCCAGCGCGGGGCTGGACTTTGAGTAATGCCGAGAGGGTCGTCTTCTTCTTCCGCTTTCCCCAGCACATCGATTGCTCACTATTGATTTGCCCTTTACGTCGGGTGAGGGAGGGGGCTTGCTGGCCTCGCGGTGCGTTTGTCAGTGAGTACGCACATAGCTGAGGCGATATCGGAGTTGAAATCGAGTCATACGTCAGTTACAGTATGTATATGTTTAGACATTTTAATGATTGAATGTGCGTATATATGTTGTTTACCGTACAATATGCATGTATGCGTATTAATATACGTGTGTATGTATACTAGATAGATGTATCCCTCCTCTGAGCCACGGCTTTGTCTCTTCGTTTCTGTCCTTCTGTCTTGCCATGTCGTTTCTTCTCTCTCAGATCTCCAGTCATCCGCCTCTTGGTTTAATTTCAGTGTTCTTTCCTCCTCTTCCCCCCCCCCCCCCCCCCCCCCCCCNCCCGCATTGTTCAACATGCCTACAAGCGATATCCGTTTCACCATTTCTCCTGAACATTCTCATTCTCTCTCTCTCTCTCTCTCTCTCTCTCTCTCTCTCTCTCTCTCTCTCTCTGCCTCCTCTTCCAACCTTCCCCCCGTTCCTATGGTCATTCAATTTTCTCTAATGATTTATTCAATCGTGGTATTCTGTGCTAGAATTTTTCATTTACTCCATCTTTCTCGTTCTTCATTTGGCGTGGCGAAAGTTGAGAGAGGGAGAGTGAATCGAGTATGAGTGAATGTGGGCTTGAGTGAATGGAAGGGTGCATATGAGAGAGAGAGAGAGAGAGAGAGAGAGGGAGAGAGAGAGACAGAGGAGGGCGGGAATGAGAGAGAGATATGTTTCAATGGCATGTGAGTGCGTTTCAATTTAATTCCGATGAAATAATCTTTCTCCCGCCCCGCCCCCTTTATTTTTTTTACGCTCTCTTCTTTCTGTCTTTCTTGCCTTCCCTTCCCGTCCATTGCCTTTCCATTTCTGCCGGGCCATACCTCCGCATCTCCCCCGAGACCCAAGTCTAATCTAGATAGAATGCAGGAATCAATGCAGAAGACCAGTGCTTTTTGTATGATTGGGTTGGACACGATTATCGCCTTGTTGTCCACTTGTGCTGCTATTCAGGAGAGCCTGGCACGTGAGAAGGGGAGGGCAGAATATTGTGAATCAGCCCAGCGGACCGAGCTAATACTTTTTTGTGTGATTAACTTGGACATAATTATCTCTTGGTCGTACCGGTGGATCAGATGTTAGCACATGGATCTGGACGCACGGAAGCGGGCGTTGGCAGAGGACTGGAGGAGATTTCAGCATTGGAGTTTTTTCCGGCTGTTTCCGTTGGCTTGCGTGTTTCAGTTATTATTTCAACAATCTGCTCCTATATCTCACAAGGACGTGAGAATTAAGTCGTTTATTTTGTCTAGGCAGCATAAAAACAGTACTGCTTATGTGAGTAATGGCTGTGATACATAACAGTAACAAGGATGTTAGTTTATGTAGCTCCAAGTACAACATGCAGTACAGAGGAGCATTTCATACTTCACGGGACTGTAACAGTTTCTGTGGGAGTTTCTTGCTCTGCACTATCGAGACATTACTTTCTCAAATATTCAGTGCTGGTATGCTGTAGTCTATAGATGTCTTTGTGGTTGGTAGATGCCAGCATTCCATAGCGTCTATCCTCGGTGGAATTCTTATACAGCCAGCGCTTGGCCTTGGCCATTTTTTGTGAGATTGGCCGTGCTGCAGTATGTCTTCTGCGTTCTCAGGGGATTTACCACAAGGAAACGTATTTGGCTGAAGATGAGACTTATATTGCCAGTTGGTACATAACGTGCTGTTACATCTCTCTCTCTCTCTCTCTCTCTCTCTCTCTCTCTCTCTCACACACACACACACACACACACACACACACACACACACACACACACACATGTTTGAAGAAGAAGACCGCTTCTATAGTAATGTAAACCTCCAACAAACAAGAGTTCACACCCACGACAAACTCAAAAAGTTTGAGTGAGAAAATATTCAGTTTTATTAACAGAACAGCCATCATTGTCTTTGTGTCCATGCCCCACGTCAAGACTGTACAAGACAAAAGACAAATGCAAATGTAAGCACTTATTCCGCTCCTCTCTCCTTTTCCTCCCCCCACTGTATATTCTGTGAGCATCATAATCATGTGTCTGCTCACTGCCTAGTACGGATAAAATGCTGTGTCCACTTTGTCCTACCTTATCACAGGATCGCAATCTCATTGATGAATAAAATCAACCCAGGTCGATTGGATATCTTGAAAATCTAATGAGTATCCATGACCAGAGTCAAAGCGTAGGAGGCAAATGCATAGCACTGCTACAATTAGGGTAGGAAGAATTTTGAATCCGCAATTTTTAGGCCTATGTCAGGTCTGCGTATCCTTATATTTCTGTATCTGTGGCCAAAAGATGGCGATATAACATGTAGACTTCCGAAGCGAAGGAAAGACAGAGCCAGTGGATACTGGGGGTGAGCAGATTCACCAAGAAAGTAAATTCAGATCAAGTTCAGTTCACTAAAGGGAAAAAGCCCTAGTTTATCTCAGTTCTATGAAAATTGAGTAGTTCTCAGATCAGATCAGTTCCCCTTGTTTTTAGAAATGGGCATTCGGTTCTGGTGGTTTTGTTTTTTTTAAATTATTAGATAGATGTGAACTGAACTGAAATTTAGGTAGAAAATGATCAAATTTCGGATCAAGCACCCAAAATAGCTACAGTTCACATCCAGATTACTTCACTTAAAACAGATATTAAGCTCAAATCAAGTTTACCTGAGCTGAACTTAAGTTCACGAACTGCTCTCATATAATCGCGGTTCTATCTAAACCTGTTGGGTACCGGGGCAGAACCTGTAAGGTTGAACATTGCGGCAAGTTGTGCTTGTGGCGATGCAGAACCACAGCAAAACTGTTCCATTTTCTCTACGTCTCTCGCACGATCGTACTTGGCCCTTTCACTTCACTGATTTAATGCATACCTGGGCATGAAACTGAACCAGCAATTAAGAATAACACTTCCTGAAAACTAAAAGAAAACTCAAGGGAATTAGTGAACACAGCGCATGTATAGCTTTGTCTCGTTCCCTGTTCACCAGAACGGAGAATCCAGCTTTTTAAGCATTTCCCTGGAGTGTTATTGCATTGCGGCTTTTGGCAAGCCCGCAGCAGTCTCGTTGTTATAACCTAACGAGTCTAGAGCTAAAAATAAGACCCGGCTCACAAGGCCTGAAATTAATTAGCTCTTGGCTACATTTCACCCCGCTGATGTGAACACAGCCGTTAGTCTCGAACATTCGCCGCACGAGCTGTCGATCACAGCCGATTTGGTTTGGAGGCTTTAAGTCCAGGACTAGACTAAAATGTCGAGAGCGAAAACTGAACATAATGTGAGAGAATTTTAAATGTGGGAGAGTGAATCCGATGCGTTTGCAACAGATGCGTTGTGAAGAGTGTATTTCATTGAAAGAAAGTTAAGGCAAGGGGAGTGAAGAGGTGGGGATGTACTCTCAGCACCACTATAAAAGCATAACCAAGGCAGCATCACATACCAGACCGGTTATATTTACCAGTCCCAATCTCTTACGAATTGTTATGACAGGGCTAGGCATGCGCATGTGACATTTCTTAGTGTTGCGACTTACTGCAGGTTATGAACTAATTCGTGAAATCCACACCAGTCTGAATCCAGTTCGTAACGTGCAATATGATCATAACGCCAGGGAATGCTACAGTGTGTGTATATGTGTCTGTCTGTCTGTCTGTCTGTCTGTCTGATAATGACCGGTAAGAGATTCGAACTTGAAAATGGAAGCTCTCTATTGTCTGACACCTCCCTGGTCGGTGCATGTGCATGCTCTCTCTGTATGTGGACTCAAGCGTGAAAGGTAGGCAGCCTGAGAAATGAGTCAGAACTATAAAACGATAGCGACGGTACATCTAACGACAAAAACAATCGCAGGCATTCTAGCAGAAACCGCAGCATCGGACAGGAACACTTGGGAGACATTTATATGTCGTTTTTATGCATCTCTTGAACCTGGATCAGGGCTTTAAAGTTGAGAGAGAGAAAAAGAGAGAGAGAGAGAGAGAGAAAGAAAGAGAGGTATACAACAGTAGCCACGTTTATTTGTATGTAAATGCACGTGCGCAGGTCTCATTTTGATTATGTAATGGCTGGTTTGCAGCTGCATGTTACCTTAGCACTGTTCGAGTTACAGACAGAGTAAGCGGAGATGGTATGTAGATGTAAAAATAGCGTTGTTTGTGAATCAGCACAGTAGCTTTAGCCTGGCAGCGATGTAAGATCAAGGGTTCATCACCGGTTATACGCCTTCCTTCAGGGGCAACGGAAGAAACAGAGGACATGGATCAGTGGGGAAGAATGAATGAGCTTAACTGATGCCCACTTGGTAGGGGTACAAGATTAGCTTGGAAGAAAAGGGGTGATGGGGGGAAGGGGGATGTGTGAATGAATGGAACGAAGTTATGAGAGTACAGTTTCATGCACTCCGTGAGGAATATTTTGTAAAGTGCCACACATTGTTAGGCATGTTATTCATAAAAGTACCTATACCTGATACAACAACAACAACAACAACATCACAACAACAACAATTATACACAAGTAAAATTCATGAAGAATATTGTTGCAAATTGCGGCATTGAAGTTCGCTGGCTTTGAAGGCAGATATTTATTTGAACTTCACTGGAATCAGTGAATACTGAACGGGACTAAAATTTCTGTCCAAGAATTCTGCGAATAATTCATTCGATCCAGAGCCCGAACACACAAATCTCAGACTCAGCAGTTCTTGGCTTATAATGTGAGACCGACTTTTGAACTGATACGTCATTCTTTTTCCATCATATACACGACGTCTTCGGAGAGCGTGCGGATGCGAATGGAGGCATTCAAACCGTTGATATATTGTACATACAGAGATTATAAAAGCAGTCTAATACATTAAGTACTTTTTTTCCATGTGTTAAATTGTCTCTCATGTGGACTCGAACTCGCATTTACAAATGGTAAAGGTGGTGGATGTCGACGCATAGAGCTCTTGGCCCGCTTGTCTTTTTCTGTTCCGCTCTTCACTTTCTTGGGTGAAACCGTTATTGCTTTTTGTGTCTGAATATTGTCTTCGGCGCTCTGCCAAGAGGATGTCAGGGTCTCGGAATTGTAACAATTATCCTGTGCCCTTGCTTCCCACGCTGTTCGAAGGATTTTTAAAATTTTAGAATAATACATTGGCATTGCGATCTTTCGAGTAGGGCTGACATTAATAAGAATAGAAATGTTGCTGGAAGTCCTTTCAGAAGGAGTTGATTTGTCTTTGGCTTTTCTTTTGTACACTCAGTCTGTCTCAAAGGACGAGGATGGCCTGTTCCGCTAGCTAGGGGACAGTGAGGTCCAAGTACCTAGTGGCTGATGGTGGATCTTCTTGAAGTTTGATGCCTTTGGGCTGCTTTGGGGATGGCGTATCTATGTATTACAGTGTCTTGTCTTATCCGAAAGCGTCGGACGCAATAAATTATTTTCCTAGACTCTAGTGCCAGGATTAATCTGATTTGTGAATTTTGATATGGTTTATTATTTTTTTGAAAGAGGATGGAACCGTGTTTCGGCTGGTTCTTCCTGTGGATTTCAGCAACATCCTATTTATAGCAAAAGGAGGCTACAGCTGTTCGGAGTTCTGCCGTTTGTGTTGTACTGAGCAGACACAACAAAAGTTGTGTTTTCATCGCCTTGGCCACACTGTAACCTTTCTATATATTGTACAGGTAGCTTAGATATCCCGTGTACTTCACAGCATCGGCTGCACATTCCTCCATGCACTTTATCTCTCTTGCTTTCAGTAATCCTTCCCTTCCAATTACATGGAGAAGAACCTTCACTTACCAGATTTTATCATTCAGTTGTTCACATGCTATGCTCATGAAGCACAGGTGACGAAAAACAGAGTTGCGCCATGTGAAATTATTTTTGGCTACGTCGATGGCGCGTTCCTAAAAACACTGGCCGTGGTTTGTTTCTGCTGGAGCTAGGGACGGAGGTATCACGAGGCGCCTTGCTGAGACTAGCAGTTGCTGCTGTCAGTTGTGATGCTGTCGATTTTGTTGCTGTCGTCTGAGCGCGTTGCTGTCTTCGAAAAGATGGTCGGCCATTTGATTCCTCTCGACAACCCCGGGCATCTGGTAACGATAAAATTCCGGAGGGAATAGTACAATTGATCAAATGGTTATTTTCGCTCAAGGTTAGCCGCTTAATTCCATATAGTCCTGTGTTATCATTACCTTGTGGCCCTGGATATCGCTCCCACGAGTGCACGTTTCGTCATAAAGCATGATACCGAACAATAATATGTAAGACTCTCTCTGATGACTTAATCGGTCCTGTTTTACACCCTTAACCGGCCATGTTTTGGCTCCTGTACCTTCAGCCATGCACACCAGGTCTAAATCCATTATTATCTTCTGTTCCAGATATTTCTTACTTTAGCTGTATCTAGTTGATATAGTCTGAGAAAAACCGCAAGATTTGTTGCTGTCATTATAAGCTCCCTCAATTTCTTAAACAGTGCTCATGAAGAAGGGCAAAGACTTTCATGCTTGGGAAATAAAGGACTTTCGGAATATAGATATGCTCCCTTTTCAGTCTTTAGTTCCACTGCATTAGCTCGAGGCTGGAGTTGCTCAACATGTTGTAGCCATTCTCATACTTTCTCATTATATCCTTATCACCTTCAGTATCGTAGATGACGCTGATCTCAACGGGATTTGGCTCGACATTTTGTGTCCTTTAAACCATTCATTGCCAGGGATCATTTTCTAAAGCATCTAGACCAAAACAATTCCAGTTACGGAATTTATTTTCGTATGAAAGGGACAGTACAATGTCAGCGAAGGGAGATGAAGCAACGATGCAGAATTTTTCATTTCATGAAGCCAGAGGCGGAATGCAGTGAAGGGATTAATATCATTGCACGATTATGAAAGATTTATGAATCTTTATATCGTCCAGTTCCCGGCGGATGAACAATTTTGCGTATATTTTTATGAGTTGGACGAGGCTGGTAGACAATACCACGGTGACCTGGTGGCGGTCTGAGAGCCCCCCATGTAATTTTTGTGTGCCATTAATTACTCCGAGTCTGGCAATCCAGACTGACCAAATACACGTGCTGACATCGATTGGTTGGACTTCCGGACCGGGATGCCGATGGCCTGGCGCAATCAGAGACCCCGGGAATAATAACGGACAAACAGTTATCATGTGATGAGTTCTGTTGCCACATGCTGAGAGGCGGAATCCTGCGTAGAAAGGTGGTTTTTTTTTTTTTCTTTAAAGTCTCTGGATTATCACTACTCATTTTAATCGCAATATTTTTTTCCATTCTTCTGTGGAGTTGCAATTAAGCGGGGGTGACTTTATTTGGATCGGGTTTGACTCATTTCTTTCCACTGCTTCTGTTTATCCCCTTTGATATTGTCCATCTGTCCATAGGTGTTTCCCAGCCATCATCCCAAGCTTTCATCCCAAGTCCCTTTGTTTCTGTGCTTTTGTAATGCCTCATCTTTTCACCCTTGTTTCTTATTCCTCCTTCCCAAAACTTTCTTTCTTTCTTTCTTTCTTTCTTTCTTTCTTTCTTTCTTTCTTTCTTTCTTTCTTTCTTTCTTTCTTCCATCCAGCTTGCTCTTTGCTTTCAGTACCCCGTATGACCACTTAAACCATGAGGGACAGACTGATCAAAGCCGGCCTTTGTGAAGTGCTCGCACAGAGCCAGTTAATGGAAGCGGTTTGTTGATCTCTGTAGGGACTCCACAATGACAGAGAGACAGAGGATCGTCCAGATTGTAGGGACTCGTGTTTCCGAACTTACAAGTTCTGGAGTCCATGCCAGACCTTTGGGAGTATGATGGACTTTTCCCATAAAAGAGGAAGAGAGACGGGGGAGAGAAGAGTGGCAAGCACGTACGCTTTTAGCACTGCAGGAGAGGGGTAGCAACACTAGCGCGTGTATAGCCACGTTAGGGCTTTAAGTTGTTGTTATTGTTGTCGTTATTGTTGTTGTTGTATTGTTGTTGTTTTTTTTGTTGTTAAGAAATACTNGGGGGGGGGGGGGGAGAGGATGAGCGGAATGCTAATTCATGAACAGTGAATATTCCCGTGGAGGAAGGTCATGTAGGGAGTTGAGTTTTCATTTTGAAATTTGGGATTTCTTACAAACCGATGCGGTAGATATTTGCATGTACAAATGGCATTTCCTGGAGTTACAGCCATATTGCACGTTATGAACTAGTTGTGCAATCCACATCTAATTTTTATTTGTAATATGCAATATGACCATGACACCAGGAAATGCTGGAAGTATTTCCAGCACTGATCAACACGAACATCAACAACAGCAACGGCGGTCATGTCATTGGCAATTAGAATAAGAGACAGAGGAGGAAGGAGAGGCTACAAGGACATCAACAACAACAACAATGACAGCGATGACGACGACGACAACAACAACAATAACAATAGCAACATTAACTATGACGACGACGACAATAACAACAATAGCAGCAACAACAACAACAGTAACTTGTGATGGTACTTCTAGGAGGATGAGAAAGCGACAGGAGAAATGGCCATGCGACAATGATATGTATCAGAGTATCGATCTCAGTCTCTGGATGAACTCGGCCGCCCGCCGGGCAAATAGGCATGCCGGAGGCCTGCCAGGGCAGTGAAGAAATTGAGATGGCCGAAGCGGCTTCTTAGCTTGGCATGGCCTCTCCTCAGTGAGAAAGGACTGACACTCAAGGGTTGACAGGAGCTGTCCAAAATTAGCCATCCGTTTTCTCTCTCCTTAGCCCTTTCACTTTTCATTCCTGTGACCTCAGAGTTCATGCGTTGTCATGTGCAGGGTTTATTGTTATCCCCTTCCTCTCTCTTTCCCCACCAATCCCTTCAACCCGACCCCACAAACTTTTTTGATTTGGAGGAGTTTTAAGTTCTCTTTCGCCCGTTGCAAGAGGCTGTCTTTTAATTCTTTTCCCCTCGGTGTTACTCTTAGTAAATAAATGGTTTATACTGTTGTATCTCGGAACTGGAATTCTTGTGGACCAGTCCATAATTTCTAATTTGTCAGGTAAATCCGATAATCTTTTGGAAAGAGTTTGTCTTTTACGTGGGGCTTTATATCGGTTTCCTTCACGAAGTACACTCCGCACTGGAGGCTTCACAGTGGGGTCTCAGTGTATGAGAGGGCACTCCAGATGCGTGAAAATGGACGATATCTGTCTATAGTCATGGACACAGGGCATTGTTCCTTCTGATCGTGGAGTTCACACACTTGTATGAAGACAGCATCCTATGTGTTTCTACAGGGCGGAAGTCCTACGTCGCCAGTTGGTCCAAAATTTTCGAAAAGTACATGACTGTCTAGCGATGATTTCGAAGTTGTCTATAATGATTTGGGATCAGAGTATAAACAACGAGCATGCGCGTTTTCAAGTAGGCCACGTGAGGTTCAGGGTAGCGGGGTCTTTGAGTAGGCCACATGAAATTCGAGATAGTAAGGTCCCTCCTTTACTCATAAGCTTATCCGGAATGCAGAGTATTGTCTGTTGAAAGCATTACTCCAGAAACAACATGGACATATAAAAGTTGCGCACCGTGAGGTTCTACATCTTCTCTGCAGCGTTTAGATTTATTGCACCGGAAATGTTTCTCCATGACACATTCAGGTGACCCAAGATTTTTTTTACTCTGGAACGCTAAATAGGCTGTTCGCAGCTGCTGAACTACGGTAGATCAGACTTTTTTTTTTGAAGTGCCAAACATTGTCGTATCTTTCCATCAACCAGTATACCTTAGACTTGCAGACTTTTGTAAATCCAAGGGAGAGATAGAGGGACAGTTCTCTTTACTAAAGATAGACATGTTCCGTAATTGGTACTCCAGTCCAGCGAAAGCATTAAATCTTTACTCTGCACATAAATCAGAACCTTTCCACTTCTATTTTCTCCACTTCCACACGCCAAAAACTACTCAGATGACACACGGGTAAGCATAGATCCAACATAATTGCATTTGGCTAAAAGGAAAAGAATGCGGCAGGCGACCTGCTACGTGACGGCTGAGTCGAGGATGAAAGATAAAAATGCGTATGTTTGCATGCACGTCTATTTTAGGGATTGTTGACACAAAAAAGGCTATTCTGATATCAGTGCGTTTAGGTTATTTTCAGTTAGGGCTCGATCTTTTTGGGTGTGTCTGTAAACGGGTGAGAGCCTGAGAGAGAAACAGAAAGAGAGAGAGAGAGAGAGAGAGAGGTAGGAAAGATACATTGTATTTTAAGCATTGTACGCCACCCATCCCAAAACCCGGCAGATGGACCTTCCTGATTTTGCACTTGTACCTAACGAAAGAAGAAAGAGGAGGATACGGATCGATATAGATTGAGTAACCTAACAAATTTGATTTCGAAATGACTCTTGAGATCAAGTATTGGCCCGTTTGGGGGGTGTATAGATTTGTTTGAGGATATTCTTTTACGTTGGTGCTCGCTAGCCATTGTACCGTACATCGTTCAGAGATCCAAATATTTTGTTTTCATCCTTTGTTTTAAGAATCTGTGACATATACAGTTTAGAGGTTCGGATATTTTTTCTCTTTTGTTTTATGAATTTGTGATAAAAGAAAGAAGAGCGTCAGAAAAACCGCATCGCTGAGCTGAGAGACGGTTCTGTAATCTGTAGGAAGCTTAATGGGCTGTAGCAGAACTTGAATTAGCAGTGTTTACCGCAGCGAGGACATGATTTTGCCCGTTCCGATGAGCCGAGATGACCTTGTGCCAACGGAAATGCATGGTAGGCAGTATTGGGCTGGGAGGTTTTGTTGGATGATGGGATGTTGTTTGTTTGTTTGTTTGTTTGTTTGTTTGTTTGTTTCAAAAAATGGAGAGGGGGGGATGGGGTTGCAACTAGATTTGGCCGTAAGTGAATGAGTGTTTGTCAGTGTTTAAGCAAAGAAAAAGGGGTGGGGGAAGTATGCAGGTTACGGCGAAATCGAGCAAAGGTAGGCTGTGGGGAGGAAGGGGAGAGGGGTGAGAGAGGATGGATGAAGAATATGATTTCTGTAAAAAGATTAAATAAAAAACTCTGCCATCGATTGGACGAGAAAGAAGGAATATGTGGGATTTTGTTTGTAGATATATATTCGGTTAACGGTCGTTCAGACAAGCGCTATCGATTGACAAGAAGGAGAGAGAGAGATGGCGAGTGGGATAGCGAGATAGGAAAGGGCAGGGTTGGAAAGGGAAAAATCTGAAGCAGAACGCGGTAAGGGAAGATGCCAGGAAAGAGGAAAATCTTGGAGCAAGGAAATCAATACCATGAGAATTTTCTTCTCTTCTATCGAGTGCCGGGATGACACCAGATTTCCCGTCGTGTGGGTGTGTATTGGAATGAGGATCAATATAATAGCTATCCCTTTTCCCTGAATACTTGCTTAGCCATTTCTCCTCTGTTCCCCCCATTTCGTCTCTCTTAAGCGCGTTGTAGAGTCTGTTTATTACCTGTTTTCCCGAATGTCTGACTACGGTTAAGATTCACTGCGAATTATCTTCTATCTTTTAAAGAATTTCTCTCTCTCTCTCTCTCTCTCTCTCTCTCTCTCTCTCTCTCTCTCTCTCTCTCTCACACACACACACACACACACACACACACACACACACACACTTTCTCTCTTTTTATCTCTCTCTCTCTCTGTGTCTCTCCGTTTCTTTGTCGGATTTGCCTTGCTTTCAAGGTTATCGGTTTTACAATGCCATCAGGAGAACATGCCAGTCACTAGTACGTTTAATAATATTAGACTTTAGGGGCATCAGATCTTTGAGTTTTTCAAACATTGGCATCGTCAGTGATCTGTTCGTAGAAGATTTCTTGAAGAGTTTATGCAGATATGCAGTCCTTGTTTGAAAGAGGCAGGTCGTCAGGTAACACCAATAGAATTAGAAACGGAAGGGTTGGGGCTGGGAAGGGGAAGAGGGGAAAGGGCAAGGGACGCAGCTAGCATGTTGCAGGGATGTTCCAGAAAATTTTGTGAAACCTGATGCAGGTTTAGTATGTTCAGGCTCAAGAGCTCTTTACCATCTACGCAGGTTTTTTCAGGCGAACTTTCAGGTAATGAAAGGGGCATTCTTCATGTTTCACGCCCTGTTGCGCCGAAGATCTCAGACGCATGCAAAATTCTCTGCCCCTGTGATTTCTTGGGCACTGCCCAACGCGCCGATGCAGAATGTGTGCACTGGTAATGCCTGCATATGTATGTTCATTTTCCCTACCGTTTCTTGCACGCATGATTACAGGCGGCGACTCACCCTGGACACCCCCCTTGCCGTCATACAGTTTTATGTACGTTATTTATTTCCGGGCCTGGCTGCGGGTTTATTGAATTCTAGCTTCCTTCAGGAGGGTGTGTTTAGCATTTTGTGGAAAAGAAAAATGCCAACCCACTTATTTTTTCCTCCTTATTCTCTCTCCTCCCTCTCTCCTCCTTCTTCACGTTTTGGCCGTCACTCTCATTCACATTTCCTTCAGGTTTGTTTTTTTCTTTGTAGTCTCTTTCATTGTAATTCAAGTTTGCTTTTTTTTTCTCTTTCTCATAATCTCTGTTTCTCTTGCCGCCAGTGTGAGCTAATTTCCCTTCAGCATCCCACATGCGAGCCTGGGAGGCGCTTGCCACTTCGTGTATGAGACTCGCTCTGTCTGATTTGGAGGTTTTTGCAGCATTTCATGGCCATCCCCTGGCGTGCAGTGTCAGGCGATGTGCAACCTTCTGGCTCTCTTAATGTAAACACCTTGTTGTAAAATGTATCCCAAAGGAATGCATAAGTCTGAACGAATTTATCATTTCCAGCCGCTGAGAACATTTTCCAAGGTATTACATGACTTCTATTTTCATCGAAAGAGCAGCAGTTGCAGGCTCGATTCTTATCCATCTTCACCGACAAAGACTAAAGGCAAACACCTCGTGTTAAGCACTGCTAGCTGTATACAGATGATATCGATATCTCGAAGCGTTGCCATAAAGAAACATCACAAATCCCTAGGGGCTGCGGGAAAGATTCGTCCTTGTGAAATCAGTTGATGTTTGTCCAGGCCAGCCAAATGTTGTTTGGTAAATTACTGTTGGCAAACTGTATGCCAAGTAAAAACAAAACATTAAAAACGAAAAAATTCTGGTCAATGGACTGAGTATCTTTATTGATCGTAATTAAAAATGTTGGGATTTTATATTTGGTGACGTCGTCTTACTGAAATTCGTCTTCGTCGACTTCTTCTTCTTCTTCATCATCATCATCATCATCATCATCATCCTATGGTGGTTAATAATGTAAGATACAGGGCGAGCGAGGCAAGGGAACAGAATATGGGATGGTTGGGTGAGGAAACAAAGAAACAGGAGGAAAACAAATTCATGTCAAGATGTAGGTAAGGTTATCAATTATGATAATTTAGACAATAATATAGAATAAGTAGTTTCTTGTAGTTTGCACTAGCCTTCGGGCACAAGATCTCTACTCTCTTTCTTTATTTGTTTCTTTGTTTCTTTGTTTGGTTCTTTGTTTGGTTCTTTGTTTGTTTCTTTCTTTCTTTCTTTCTTTCTTTCTTTCTTTCTTTCTTTCTTTCTTTCTTTTACACCCTCTAAAACTGCCCATCGTGTCCCCACTTCCTCTTCACTGTCTCGCCGGCCATCGCCATGAAGCCACTCTTACACGAGTAAGAGACGCCATAAATATTTAACAATGATTCCCTCTGACGTCAGGGAAGATTTTGACAGATTGCATTTTCTACAAATAGCTTTCTTCCCGACGTGTCTTTGCGATGAGGGCACGCCAGTGACGCCTGGTTACCTTCCTTGGACACTTACTGTGTGTCACACAGCCAGTCGTAATGAACCATTGGGTTTCGCAGAAATTTCACAATCCTTTCTTCTTGCCCTGCTGTATATTGTGTGCTTTATACGCTGGACACTATCGGTGTGTCACACAGCTAGTCATAATAAGCCATAGGGTTTCGCAGAAATTTCACAATCTCTCCTACTTGCCCTGCTCTGTATTGTGTGCTTAGACGCTTACGCGTTTGTACGGTTGTTTCCTCGCGCATTTGAGCGCTCCTTTGTATATACTTGTGCGTTCCTTTACATGTCTTTGCATTCCTGTGCGTTATAAAATGAGCTATCCAATGAGCGTTTTGTGTGTGTGTGTGTGTGCGCGCGCGCGCGTGTGTGCGTGCGCGCGCGCGTGCATGCGCCTGCGCGAGTATGTGTGTAAACCTGTTCTTCCAATAAATTGGAGAGCACAGTTATTTAAAATCTCAGTGCAATTCCGTAGGGTCATTGCAGGTTACTAGATCTACCGAGAAATGTTCGCAAGTCTACCTAGAACTATCTTTGGCACTCGTTTATTCCCTGGCCATGTAATACTACTGTGAAATAATAGACTTTTTTTAGTTAAAGTTTAGATCTCATGCGAATCGTTATGACAGATAGGCTTACTTGTGTGACATTTCCTGGTGTTACTGGATCATGTTGCACATTAAATGCGAAATTCACCTCTGATTCTAGTTCGTAACGTGCATTTATGATAGGTAAAGCCATATTATGCATTTCAGTCATAATGGTCCATGAAAGCTCCGAACTACTTGGGTAACTTGGAAAAGAGACAGAGGAGAGTAAAAAGGATGAAGCGGTGAATACCTGCAGGCGTGAACTGTGACAGATGTTCGATCACAGATGTCAGTATTATGTCAAGGCATTGGGGTTTTATACCTTTGAGGCCTTGTTCGCTCGCTTTATACTCCAGCTCGCACAGGCCAACAAGTCATTGTGGCAGCCGGCATGATGACAGGTCGCAGTGGTCGCAACAGCTGCAGGCAATCCCGATGACTAATTTTTTTTTTTTTGCTTTCATGTTCTGTTGGTACACACTTGGAAATTACTCAGGGCCACGCGCAAATGTGACATCGGCCAGCACTCACTTTGTTAAGGGAAGAAAGAAAGGAATAAAGAGATAAGGAGTTTGATTGGAAGAGAGAGAGAGAGAGAGAGAGAGAGAGAGAGAGAGAGAGAGTATGGTGAAGAAGAGATGGACAGAGTTGATTATGAGAATTGGAGAGGGAGTTGAAAAGAGAGAGAGACAGAGATTGAGAGAGAGAGAGAGAGAGAAAGAAATGTATCAGGCTAGGAGATATGAGGCACTCTGAGACCAACCAAATCTACACAAGAGAGGGATACACAGAGGGAGAGGAAAGGGGAGGGGGGATCGAAATGTGTAAAGAAGACTATCCGGTAGAAGCGAGAGAAGGCAGGACTAAGATGGAAATGATTCATGATCATTATGACGGTGACGTTCCCGAAGGAGGAGGAAGAGAAGACAATTGAGAAAACTGCCGTCGATAGTAATCTCTATAATACTCCGTAGAGGGGAGGCTAATCCCGCGCTCTCACTGGTTAGTACAATGATTGATACTCCTGTGTAGATGTAGTTACATTGTGCGCCGCTTTTTTTTTCACCCCTGTTTGCAGTCGATGGCGTGGATTTGTTCCAAGCCCTTGGATCCACAGTGGCTGTGGCTAATCTTCAGTTCTTGATAAGTGACCATTGTACTCTCATTATTGCCGAGGTGACATCTTGGTCATGTGGACTTGTTAGTTTTTAGGGAGGTGGCCGTTTGCTTCAATGTGCTTTAATATCCCGGAAGTGACTGTTGCTTTGTGCTTTCATATTTATGGACCATTGTTCCTTTGTGCTTTCATGTTATGGAAGTAATTGTCGATCTGTGGGGTTTTGTTCTTAGGGAAAAGACTGCTGTTCGTACGTGCGTTTAGGTTTGGCAGAGTGATAGTTGCTCGTCCGGACAAGTAATTTCATCTTTCGTCGCGTGAATTTTCTGCTGTATGCTTTCATGTTTCTAGAGATAACTGCAACTGTTTTGTGCTGTCATGCTGGTTGAAGTGACTTTATTTTTCATACATTGTCATATTTAGCGTCGTGACTGATGCACTTGTTCTTATGTCTGGAGTTGCGACAGTTGATTTTTTTTTTTTTTAAGATATGAATGCGGGTTTCATGCCACGAAGCCAGTCTCACCTCTTGGAAATATTTGCATCCACATCATGGAGTAGCGTGGCTTAATGGCTACGATATTGGACTCAAGATCTAAAGGTCGTGAGTTCGATTCCTGACCACGGTCATGTTATAAATGCTTTGGGAAACCATTTCATTCACATTTTCCTCAGTCCACCCGTAAAATGGGTACTTGGCTGTAGGCAGTGGGCGATATTGTTAGAATGCTAGTGATCAGCGCCTATAAATGGCAGTTGATGAAAGTCCTATAGTGATCAAGCCCGTTGAGATAATAAATAGTTTGAATTCGCGTGAGCGGGCATTAGCCTGGATACGAAACTTATAAACCGCATTACTATTATGATCATGCTTATGTCTTGTCATTGACTCTCATTATTTCATTTTTTCTTTTCAATTTGCAGAAACGCGAGGAGGTGCTTTAGGCATTAATCATGGATGCAACGGGGGGCGGGCCCCTCTATGGGTTGACGGTGGAGGACCTGCGGACGCTCATGGAGCACCGCGGTCAGGAGGGTCTAGATCTGCTGAACAGCCCCAAGTATGGCGGTGTGCAAGAAATGTGCAAGAAATTGCGGACCTCACCTGTGGAAGGTAAACAATTACAGTTCTTTTGTTTGTTTGTTTGTTTGTTTGTTTGTTTGTTTTATTCTTATTATTACAGTCTATGTTGGTTTCACAGACCAAAAACGCAAATAATACAGCCGTCTTTTTTATAAAAGTTTATCGTGATGCGTTTTACGATTTATGAGAAGGAAGGTGATGTGAAAAGTAGTGAGGTGAGTGGGTGAGGAAATTCATTTTTACTCAGTGACTTCTCTGGCATCAGGGTACACTTCAAGTGCCATCTCATATATTGGTATACACTTATGTCATTTGTGCCAGACAAAAATACGCTGAGATGCGGAAAGACGGGAATAGAGGAACGAAAAAAGACGCTGCTCTACAAAAAGCAGTTTGATTTTACTAGCATTAATTGTTACACGCATAGTAGGCCTGGGCACAATTCGGATAAAAAATCCGAATATCCGGATTCGAGTCAAACACCCACTTATCCGATTTTTCGGCTCGCGACTCGGATTTGTAAACGGGTCACCTGAAAAAAGGGTGTATTCTTGTCCGTTTCCGGTACTTATTTTATATAATTCTATTCCATATATGGGAAAATCCTACAAAATAAGTACCGGGAAAAGAGCAGAAATAAACCCGTTTCAAGTGAATCGGTTACAAATTCTGATCGCGAACCATTTGCTGTTGGTTTGAACCGGCTATACCCGGTGTAAATTTTGTAAAATCCTCCCCTTTGAAAAACATCGCAACCCCTGGTAACGGCTGTAAAAATAACGAAAATTAAGCGCATTTCAGTGTCCATGTTTCAAAAGAGCCCAATTATCAACACTACAGCAAAGAGATTTATAATCATTAATGCTGTAGCGATGATATAACCAATTTACGCTTACCTCTACTGACATGAGTTTACAGGTTATTTTTCCGGGTAACATCGGATAATCAAAACAATTCAGTGGGTTTCGGGTCATTTGAAAAAGCGGATCAATTAACCGGTTAACCGGATTTTTAGAAATGGGTGCACCCATTTATCCGGATCATCCAAAACCGAGTCATTGCCCAGGCCTAACGCATAGGTGGTTTTTTTTTAGCTGTTGGGGTTTTTGCAACTGTATATGATAATTGCCGACGTGTTGTCCTTTGACTGCTGAATGTCCAGTCATAAGGGGAATTTGCTATTGTTTCACCATATTTAGCTCCAAATTAAATTTGTTCAATGCTTGACCTGTTAGGCTGCTTTCATTACATTATTTAGCTCCTGAATTTAGTCTGTATGTCAGCTGCTTTTTATGCCTTCATTTGACTAAATTTTCTCATGTCGTGACCGTTGTTTCCATATCATTTACTCACTTATATAACACAATGGACCTTATTTACAATGGCAGTGGATGCAGCAAAACGTTGCTTACAGCGGCATCATTCTTACCCCCCCCCCTTCTTTTCTTTAGGTTTGTGACACCTATTAGAAGGGCAAATCACTCATAGTGTACAACCCAATTAATCCGCTAATCTATAAAATCCCCCTTTTTGGGGGGCCCTGCCAGCCAGTGTTAGGGTGTATAAATGTTTATAATGACCTGTGATCTAAATAAAGCATCCAATTTTAAAGTTTCAGGTACAATGTGAGCCTTCTAGATAAAAAAATAAAATGTGTAGACCTATGTATTCGCACGCGGTCAAAACCAGCCAAATGGAAATTTGGGGACCAAATCAGAATTTGAGGTGATCTTTTTCAAAAGACATTTGTGAAAAATTTTGGGCGTTGACCCCCCTTTTTCTTCCCGTTAAAAGATCGGGCAAAAGAAGTACTTTAACCTCCATGGAAGAAATTTCCCCAAATCACAGTGGTATATTTAGAATAACGCAAAATGTTAATAGGGCCAAAAGAAGAAAAAACAATAGGTGTCAAAGACCTTAATAGGCAGCTAGTACCTGGCATGTTTCCACTTAGAAACACAATGTTTACATCATGGTGGTCGAGGTAGGT
>JAWQUT010000487.1:328999-352918 GCA_033807755.1 Ellobium chinense
CTCTCTCTCTCTCTCTCTCTCTCTCTCTCTCTCTCTCTCTCAGCTCCTGTCACCTTTTCATTCATTCTCCTTCTACCTTCTCACCACCAACGCGAATGAGTCTGTTTCTTACCTCGAAACAGCTCACACCTGGCCGGCTTGTTATCTTGAAAGCGCTCTTTCGTTTATGACTTTGAAAAATCCGCAGAAAGGCGAAAAGGAGGAAGGGGCTCCGTAAACTGTATCGCGACGGCTTTATCAGTTCTGACGGGCCGTATCAGAAGGGGCGACGTTGAGAATGGAGATGTGCCAATCATAAATAACGCTGGAAATTGCACGTCGGAGGCCTAAGTAATGCAGCACAATTTGACGAAGTGGTTAATAGGGATTGCTAAGCTTAAGAAAAGGAAATTTTCTGTAGTTAGGAAGTTGTATATTTGTGTGCAGGGCAAGGGAAAGAATGTATTTCTAAATTGATGTATGTTTTCTGGACACATTCCTTATCACTCGCTCCAGCGTTAAAGAAAATTGGCTGAGTTGCAAGTTTCTCCGATTACTCTTTTAGTGCATTGCCCTTTCAAAGCTGTGAGAGATATTAGATTTTATTGTATATGGCACTACGCTTGGGCAGAAATGAAAAGGGCTGACGCTGCAGGAGGGGGGAAGGGGTTGGATGTGGAAGGATGAAAGGAGATGGTGATACTTTCTGGCAAATTTTAAACATCTTATTGGTGTTCACCTGAAGGCAGAATATTTGTTTTGTTCAGATGATCTGCACAATTTGTCTTCTTAGTGTGATCAATTCGAATTTTCCAGCAGATTTGAAGAACTGAAATTCGCGATTTCCTGGGGTATTGACGTTGCTTCGATACGGTACCCACATTCATCTGTCTGCGTCCCATCTCTGCAAAATAGTTGTGATTTAATAAGTCCATCGCCTTACCGATAATCTATGATAGTTTGCCACATGTGTGTCTGTTCTGTCTGATCCATGCTCATCTGTTACTTGTGGACTATTAGAGAAACTGCGCCGTCTTTCAAATTGTTTTTGCTTCAGAACCAGATAATACAGCAGAGAGCTTTTGTTTTTAAGTAGAAATGTTTTACGAACCGTTATGCCGAGATAATCCGGCACATGTGGCATTTCCTGGTGTTAAGATCAGATTTGGCCTTACGAACTTGACATGAACTTTACACACCTGATTCCAGTTCATAGCGTGCTATATGATTTAACACAAGGGAATGCCATATGTGCGCGTCAGCCTCTGCCATAGCGGTCCGGAAGAGATCCAAACTTGTAACTAAAAACTCTCTAATGTGTTGTTTTGACGCATTTGCAAGGAAATCTGGCCTTGTTTACTCTGACTGATGAATGATCTCATCATATTTTTGTCAACGCCTACACGAAGGAAATGGATATATATCACACTGACTTCCCCAGCAGCAGATCTTATGAACTCTTTTTCTCGAAAGCAAAAGAACATAACGGATTAAAAACTTCAGATAGTGAATTGGAAGTGATAACGCCTCGTGTTGAGAACTTGGACAGTTTGCAATTTTTCTTTTTTCTGCCCATTCTCATCACCCTTTTTTCGTTGACCCTTTTTGTTTTTTTCTATAATTTTCTGTAATTGGCCTTTTCCGCTTTTCCATCTGATCTTCCCGTCTTTCTCCCCTTCATTGATACGTGGAAGCGAACCATATCCACCCCCCCCTCCTTTTCCGTACCTCCNCCTCCAACCTGGTGTACCGTCCAGTGTCTTTTCCGCCATCTGCGATCTGCGGACAAGATCTATATTGCATGTCATGATTTCCGCATAACAAGGGTCTCTTCTGTCCTTGACATTGTAGTTCGCTCGTAAATAGATATGAGCCTCAGCCTTGTTTTCTCTCCTGTCTCTGTCACTGTGATTCTTATCTTTAGACTCAATCATGTACTTTCTTTTGTCTTTGGTATTGGAATTCTTGTCACTAGACTCAACCATTGTGTTCTCTTCTGTCTTGGTCATTGTTGCGTTTGTCTGTAGACTCAACTGTGGGTTCTGTCCTGTCCATTTCATTGAACTCCTTGTCTCCAGCCTTACCCGTGTGTTCTCTTCTGTCCATATATTTGTCTTCATCTTTAGACACAACGTCTTCGCTAATGTCAAGCTTCTTATCCCAGGTTTGAATCTGGAGCGCTTTGCAGTGTTAAAGGGAATACGGTCCATGATCTGATGACCAAAAATATACTTTGAGGGGGCAAGGGGAAGAAAGGATTGAGGGGTGGGGGGGGGTGGGAGGCTGCAGAGGAAGAGATGTGAAATCATCCATATACGATCGATACAGTGTTTGCTTTTATAACGCTGGTAGAGTACTAAGCCGTGATGGAAGTGGATCGTTATTTTGGGAATGTGGTTGAGAACTTATAATTGCCGCAATTCTAATTCAGAATTACCCGATTCTCCGAAAGAAGCCGCGGATTGCTTATAATTTTCTTTTATTTTTAATAACCCGTGTGGAATTATGCTTCTTTTCAGTCAGCAGTTTGACGAGAAACTGGAATAGTGAGTTATACCTTTTACATCATTTCGGGGCAGTCGGCTTTAAAGCCTTAATGAACAAAAAGACAAATACCCAGATGGTAGTCTCACTCAGATCAGGTGTTGGTCACTTTCTTCTCTGCTGTTGCCAGTATCTCCACTATACTGAAATCTCTGCACCAACGCCCCATGCCAAGTCAAGCCGGAATAAACAGATCTTCCCTCGCGGCGTAATGACATCTGCACATTATCATTGTTGTCGTCGGCCTGTAAGTAACTGTCAGCGCAGTGGCCGACGGGTAGATCGCTTGTCTGCTAGTGCGGAAGGTTCCGAGGTCGAGTCCTGTTAGGGGTGAAAGTTTCTCCTTAGATATGTTCTAGTGGTGCTTGTTCTGAAGGTACCCCTCCCGTCGCCGACTCAGCAGGCGTTCAAGCTAAGTTTTTCATGTAGCCATAACTGCTGAAAGGGGACGTTAAAACCGATCTCAGTGACACAAAGGACATATTAACTGTTCGCTGAGTGCAGAGGGACGGAGTGAGTTGAGCAAAGCAAACATCTCAGTGTTTGTGGTTGGGTTCTGAACTCAGTTCCCCCGAGCGGGTCCAGAACAGAGTGCAAAATATACATTCTGTGCATGCCCACTGTCGTTAACAAGCGCTGTTAAAATTATTAATGTTCTCGCTTTCTCTTTGGGGATTCCTCGCACTCAGAATCCCGATGCCTTCCTTGTTCCAAGAAAAAGAGAAAGTTATATAAAAAAATCTCTTGCCTTGCAGGTGTTTCAACATTTATTTCTCGCAAAAAGAAAAGCGGTTTGAAGGTTGTTGCCCGAAAAGTGTTTGGGAATTCCGTAGACAAGAATACATTTCCACCAGCAGATTGGTTGTTGTTGTTTCTGCTTTTGTATTCGTGTTGAGTTTTTCCACCAGTTGTGTGTGCCGACATGGACGCCTTTGATGGCCTCATCCCCGACTCCTGCACGTCTATTTGGTGCAGGTAATTCTTCCGACAGCTGTCACTCACCTGCGCAAGGTGTGCGCCGACATTTTCCTTCACGGGCATACAAACAGCTCTCGGTTACCCGCGCGCAGCGTAACATAGGGAATAGTTTATCGATGATGAATCGAGATATTTTTGATGTAGTTATCGCGGGGCAAAGCCTGGCGTACCTGGCCTGTAATGCAGGAGCATAGTGCCATTTCCCCTTGTTTTCAAAACATGGATGCTTTGGTCTTCTCTTTTGCCGCCTCCCATCAAGTAATGCGATGTACATCTTTACGTTAATTGATTCTCATTTTTTAAAATTGCTTTCTCAGAGCGAACCAAAAAAATCTTGACTGACTCAATCTGCGACGCAGTCCTCAATTTTGCACACAATTTGCTCATCACCTTAAGTACATAAAAATATCTCAGTGATCGCATGACAAAACACTTTATATCCATTTGCAGCTGTTTGAGTTGTTCATTTTTCCCCTCACAATTAAAATGGAATACAAGCAATAATGAGATGATTATATGGTAATAGGGTAGTTCCGTGCTTTTCTCATTCATATTAAAAATACTACGAGCATAGTAACCTTACGTCATTTCTCTTACAACGCATGCAAAATAAAAAACCTTTGGGAGGGTGATGAGGTAATTTGAACGGAAAATGTCATATGGTGTTTTCTGAGAAACATATATGAAAACCACGGCACAGTTAACGGCGGAAATCCTGGCCCACATCTAGTCGGCGGCTTGCCACCTTGTGTTTAGCTCATTAACAGTCCAGTGCACGTGGTGCTGATGATGTGAAAGGGAAAAAAAAATATCTTCTCATATAATGTCGGCGTGACCTGTCAGGAAGCCGACTGATATCAAGTTCTGAGGTGAAAGATGTTTTTCAAATAGAAATTTGGGGCGAGCCTCTCTCTCTCCCTCCTTTTTGTTTTTTTTTATTTTAAAGATTTATAGTGGCGGGGGTGGAAGCGATATGTATCTAAAAGCGTGAAAGGGAGAAAAATGTAATTATGTGAGGCTGCTGCACTGGAAATTCAGCCTGACAATTGCCCTGCCAAGGGTTTTGACCCAGATCTCTGATATTATCAGGTGATTAATGATGGTTTATGAAAGGAAATATGTCTCCATTTAATGGACGAACGAGATAAATGTTTTGCTTCACCTTCGGAGGAATTTTTTTTTTGTCGACTGCATGACATATTTGACTGTGTTCGGCTACTCACCCAGTGCCAGTAGTGCCAGTTTCTGCTCTGAGAGGAAGTCCCGAATTTAGCCTGGGCCGCTCTAAACTGTTCAGTGAAGTTCATGCATTGAAAATAATGATAATAATAATTATAATGATATAATAATAATAATGATAATAACAGTTTGAGGAAGTACTGCCCGTTCCCGTGCCCGTTGTATTACCTTAGTAGGCCAGGTCACTCAGTAACTTTCTCAGCTCCATCGAGAAGCACAGAGTTTTCCAGGCGCTGTATACAAATATTCTGACATAATCTACTTCCTTTAGCTAGGTACCCATTTTACAAACGGGTGGTCTGAGGAAAATGAGAAGTTCAAGTTCAAGTTTATTTAGACCGAAGCCAATCACTTTACAGTACATTTCAACAGTTCAGATAGTAATAAAAGGAAGAAATAAAAGACAACAACCACAAAAACAAAACAAATTAAAAAAGAAATACTCATACCTTTGTACCTATCTGCCAAAATTGATAATTTGCCAGGTGATGCACAGTTTTTACATGCCAATTTTGTAGCTTTTTAAAATATTGAAAACAGAGTATAGTTAATTTCCGTGTCTGGTTGGGTTCGTCTGTTTGAAACATATGAATAAATCGTACCATATTTGGTTTAATTTTCAAAGAACATGGCAGATATTTACTTTGTAGGACTTTGAATCTCTGGCATTTGATCAAGGAAATGCAGTCTCAAAACATTTGCAACATGACCATGGCTTTCTGACTTGGGGCGCTGGCGGTAACTATCGAAAACATCCTTGATGTTTTGGGAGATTCCTGCTGTTCCCGCCACCGTGCAGACAGCAGGGCTGCGCGGAACTGAGATCATATGAACTCAGTTCGTGAAGCAGTTCATGTGAGCTTAATCGCTGTTTTGAAAGAACTGATTTGGATCTGAACTGTAGCTGTTTTTGCTGCTTGATCTGACACTGTAAGTTATACCTGAATATTCAGTTCAGTTCACATTTACCTATAAAATCAGAACCGATTTCAAACACCAAGAGAACCGATCTGATCTCAAGACTACTCAGTATTCATGAAACAGAGCTAAATTTGATCCTTGGGCGCTTTTGCCTTAGTGAGATGAATTGAATTGAACTGACTTCTTTTGGTGGACTTGCCCAACCCTGGCAGACAGAACTGTGCTAACACCCCATAGTCTAGTGTCTATACGAGCACTTTGAAAGCGCCGGCTTATCTTTAGCAGCCAAAAACTTCAAGGTGCAAATTGAAAACTCATCCATGATGCCAGCGCTCCATCCCAGTTCTGCATTGCCCGATCTGAAATGCATGGAACAGGTGGCTTCTGTGTATGGTGGGCACTATCGCTCCTGAGTATCGATTCTTATGAATTTTTATTCGATATTGATGCTGCTGTATGGAGTTTCGATACTTTTTCTATACTTTCGATTCTTAAAGACGGCCTATAAAATGCTTCGTCCAAAAAGAGCTTACACTGACCTGTGACCGTATGCGTAATTCTTAGGCTCTGCTCTAACCACGGAAGCTCCCAAAACATTAGTGGTATTCACTGATGTTATGCCTTACGTTAATTAACGTAGGATTACATACAGCTGCTGGTAAGAGAGGGTATTGAAAGGATTGAAATTAATTTCGATCTTCTTCTGATGTTCGGTGCCAAACTGGCTACCTGCCTTCTAAGATGCAAAGTTAGCGATGTCAAACGGTATCAGTTTAGATCAGGATCTGATATGTAGTACTTAAAGACGTATCACTGTGCCCGGTACGAAGCCTAGTGATATAATATAAAGTATCGAAAGTATAGAAATGTTTATGCCGGTGCCAATTATGAGAATGGAAATGGAATCGATACTTACAGTTTAAAGGCTGATTATCACAATATTTAAAATTCAGGGATCGACCCACTACTATTTTCCATTCATGTGATTTCTAGTCTTGATTGTTTTACAGCGCCGATGAGATAAACCACCTTAAAAAAAAACAACACGACAGATTCTCACACTGATAGCGACTTTTATGTTTTTAGCTGTGATTATATCCTGTATTTTTCATAATACAACTGCTACGGATCTTAGAAATGTATCCAGTTTCCCCGTTATGAACTGTCTCATCTCCTCTTCTCCTTCTCCTTCTCCTCCCTTCCTCCCTCCCTCCCTTCATCTCTGTCTCTGTCTCTCTCTATCTGTCTGTCTGTGTGTCTCTCTCTCTCTCTCTCTCTCTCTCTCTCTCTCTCTCTTTCTCTCTCTCTCCTTCTCTCCCTCCCTCACACAATCGTCGTCCCTCTGGTACGCTCAAACTTCCTGATTTGCCAGTCATTTGTTGTTGTTGTTGTTTTTGTTGTTGTTGTCATCATCACTATTCTTCGCTGTGTTTGAACAGGCAATAATTATTCTGGCACAGTTGTAGTCCTCGTCACTAAGATAAGGGAAGATGCCCCATTTTATATCCAGCAGTTGGATGCAGGGAGAAGTCGGGTACCGAAGGGTGTCGTATGTGTGGTTCCTTTGCCCGGTTTCCACAGTGTATAGTGGTCTCTGGTTACACGGATACCGTTGGTATTAATGAGGCAAAATTTATATTTAATTTGAAGGGAGATGTATTTAGAAGAAGGGAGGGATACTTCTGATCATTAAGCCAGTCCAGATGAGCATAGCATTCTATGTATTCAGCAAATCAATTGTCTGTTTACATCATTAAGTTTTACAGTAAGAAACTTCTTTACAATTCCGATTTTGGGACCATAATACCACTCTCTTTGCTGGATTATTCCACACCTTTCCTGTCTATACAGCCAGCCGTTGGCTTAAATTATGTTTGCGCAGTTTGTATTTGATATCAAGATAATGTGTATTTTTTCTTTCTCATCTTACCGTAACTGTCTCCCCATCAGATTGTCTCGCGCATGCATTTACTTGCTCTCATTTTTCCTTATCTCTCCGAATCCATTCCCTCGTTGTTTCCTTCCATCCATCCTTTTAACAACAAGCCTCTGGAACCGGGTGCCGTACCTGTCATTTTAGCCAAGCCAGCCAAATATTTTACCTGGGATGTTATGGAACTACCTGGGATATTATGGAACTTTGGATATCCACCTTAAGTCCCATGTCAAATAAACTGAATCGTTCTTGGTCCATTGTTGAATGTTTTTGTTTTCTTTTCTTTTGACCGACAAATATATGCGCCTGTAAAAGTAAGATCGGAGTTTTTTTGTATGGGGTTTTCTTTGCTTACTTGGGCGTTCTTCAGGTTTGAGGAATGGGAAAGACTGTGGAAAAGGCGGGAGGGGAGGAGGAGGGAGGGAGAGTTGGTTGATTTCCAAGGGTGAAACAGTGAAATAATATTCTGGCACGGCTGCATTCTCTTAATGCTGCGGTAGGCAATCCTCACTCCTCATCACCAAAATGTGGGAAGATGCCTCATTTCATGTGCAGCAGCTGGAAGAAGGGTGGATGCAGGGAAGAGTAGGGTACCGAAGAATGCTGTATGTGTGGTTCCTTTACCCAGTTTCCAGTGCACAGTGATCTCTGGTTACACTGATATCTCATAGAACTGAGAGTTAATGAGGCAAGATTTATATTGAATAAGGAGGGAGATGTGTTTCGAAGAAATCGAAGACTTCCGTAATCCGTGCGAATATCCAAAGCCATGAATGACATTGAATGTCTGTCGTGAAATATATCTACTCATATTCCCATCTTGTAAATTTCTGCTCAGTATTCTTTATCAGGATTAATGAACAGACGGGCATTACCACACACTTAACTTCTACAGTAGAACTTTAGTATGAGTGTCATGGAAGTCTGACTACCTGTGTCAACATATTCCCGTTCTCTGGTCATTATTATGCAAGCCCTGACTTCACAGTCATATCGTCGCTTGGATGCAATTCTCTGAAAAACGCCATCCTGACCGAAATAATTCGGGTTTTGACGCCTTAACACTGCCCAATAATAAGGTCGCATTATTTGTGTCAAAACCCCAGACTTCTAGCTTTCATTGTTTCGTTTTGCGATAGGAAACTGCGAGATATTTCTTATGTAATTCACCAATAGGAGCACATAAGCACATATTGGAATATTGCCAGAACTTGTTTAGGCACTTCACACAAATGTCACTAATTGAGAAAACTAGTCTTCTTTCCCGACATACGAAAATGTTGGGCTTTGGACCAAGGAATATGCAATGTCACTGACAAAAAAACCTATAAATGTTTTATTATTATTATTATTATTATTGCAGCAGCTCTGTTCTGTGTGATGCTTACACCACATTCACCAGTAGAGCTTACTTGCAAACAAAGTGCATCGCTAAATACAATTTTTCGAAACTGAGAGAGTTTTTTTTTTTTATTCCGGGTTTCCTGTAAAATTTAGCTTATGGCGTTGAGTGGGATATTGCACCGAAGTGAGTGAAGTCATCCGTTTAATCCTTCTTCCGACGTTCCCCGGTGCAAATTTCTGACAGAACACTTTTTTCTGCCTCAAACTGCAACCGCAGCTGCGTAGTTTCCGACATCTCTTCCGAGCCCAAAGACTTTTCATAACCGAATTTAAAAGAAAACACGAAATCAAAATTTACGTATAAATGAAGAGCGAGTATTTGTTTAGTAATGGTGCCAGTGCGTTTTGGGATTAGAGAGCAGAGATCCTTGATCATTTTGGAAATACAGTGGAACCTCGATATGTCGTCCTCATTACATAATATATCTGTGTGTGTGTGTGTATGTATATATATATATATATATATATATATATATATANATATATATATATATATATCATGTTACAAATTATGAATTTTTCATCCATGAATTCATCACTACCCTATCATTTCATTATTCATCTGACTTCGATAATAAGTACACGTCAAAAATAAGTAGCTCTCCATGTATCTAGGGCATATTTATCATGAAGGCTCCACCATACATGTTGATGAGATAGCGGTGGTTGTGTATTTTGTGGTGGATTCGAAGGAAACTGAAAAACTAAAAGGCATGGAGGACAGGGGTTGATGAAAACGTTGAATGCATTTGCTTCTGTTCTCAGAGCTAACAGCAAATGGAATTTTTTTTACCTGTCAACATTTTTTGCTAGTATTCTCAGTGTCAACACTATTTCATGGGGTGATGCGGGCTCAGTGCATGAAAAGTACACAAGAATAGGAGAAGAGTTCCTTAAGTATTAAACATTCAGTTGCACATTTTATGTATTGGCATGCAAAGAGAGGCCGTCTGATTCAGAAGTATTAAAAAAAAAAAACCGCAGAAGAACAGATTGTTTAGAAATTTGTTAGATCTCAACACAAGATGATGTTTCCAACACTTGTTCTGCCTTCAAGGTCTTTGACACCTAATATTTTTCTTCTTTTGGCCCTATTAATATTTTGTGTTATTCTACATATACCACTGTGATTTCGGGAAATTTCTGCCATGGAGGTTAAAATACTTCTTTTGCCCGATCTCTTAACGGGAAGAAAAAGGGAGGTCAACACCCAAAATTTTTCGCAAATGTCTTTCGAAAAAGGTCACCTCGAATTCTGATTTGGTATATAATTTTTCATTTGGCTGGTTTTGACCGCGTGCGAATACATAGGCCTACACACTTTATTTGTTTTTATCCAGAAGGCTCAAATTGTACCTAAAACTTTAATATTGGATGTTTTATTTAGATCACAGGTCATTTTACATATTTCTACATCCAGACACTGGCTGGCAGGGCCCCAAAAAAGAGAGATTTTATATATTAGCGGATTAATTGTGTTGTACACAATGGGTGATTTGCCTCTCTAATAGATGCCAGAAACCTTCAAGGTCACTAACACCAAGGGCTGTAACTCTGAAAATACTCACTGCTGGCGAGGGAGAGTGATTTTTTTCAAACTGTTGTTCGTGTATGTCTTGTTGAAATGATAACGTATTTGGATTGAATTCTCTCTTCCCGACCCCCTCTCTCTCTCTCTGTCTGTCTCTGTCTCTCTCCTGATCATATCACCCTCTTTCCTTTGATCTTACAACAAGTTTAACAAGTTTATTAGGAATAAGCCCAGTGCAAACCGAAGGCTGAACTTACATTGTTTTGACATGTGTTTTCACATGGTTTTTTTTGAGTATACCAAAAGTGTTGATGAGCAGAGCAATTACTTGTACAATAATTACCCATATCGTCACTGTGTTTCGAAAATGACCAAAGTCAGATCTATCCCATTTTTAAAAAAAATAAAATCATCATGTTGTTTGCAAGAATAAGGCCTGTGTTTACGTTTTTCAATAAAAATGAAATGCGCCAATATTTTCCCGCCAAAATTGCAATTGGAAAGATACACACTGATTCTTTGTTTTGCTTTGTCAGAAATAGGCTTCCCCAGCGTTCACTCAGAAGTGTGAACAAAAAATACTTATGTCATATTCGAAGCACTGTGAAGATATATCAGAGAGAATAAAGCACTTCCTGAGTTGGTGGAGAAGTATTCTACGATCAGCATCTCATCATGTCAGGCTTGAAATCTTAAGTTGAAAGTTTTTGATCGAGTAGGAAAGTCCCAGTTTTTGTGTTCAACTTACGCCTCCTAAATTTCTCATTGATGCTCATTCCTATTGCCACCACCACATCCTGCTTATGTGTATGTTCACGCCTCAGCTACATTCTTGCCCTGTTTCAGCACGTCGTGGTGAGTAATGATCATTGACCTTACCCTGATCCCATGCCCCGCGCCCCTCCCCCCCACTCCCACCAACTATCTTGTTAGAGAATTCTGTTGCTATTATTTGTTAGTGGTTTCATTTTAAACTAGTAGTGGGCAGTATCGCTTCTGAATATCGACACTTTCGATAAGTAGCATTTTTTTTTTGACTCAGTATCGAAAGGATCAGAATTATTGAACGTTTCGACAGTAGTGAAAAATATCGAAAATATCGAAATGTCAAACCGAAAGTAAATATCAGAACCAAAGTGGAATCAGTGCTCTCGATACTGAGAGTTGAGTATCGCGATATCTAAAAAAATCAGATATCGGCCCACCACTATTTTTTTTTTGGTTGATACACTGTCTGATTGCCTTAAAACTGAACATTGCCTCTTCTGTCCACAAAGCTGTGAGATGTCCCCAACACATCTCTGTTTTTGGTCGAAGTTCAAAACCTACCAGAAACCATTTTTTTCCAGATTTTTACAGAAATATCTAGACATTGTTTTTAATTATGCAGGCAGGAAGTTTGTATTAACATCAGGAAATCCAGCCCCCACTCCCTTTAAGATGTATAAAAAATTCTTATTAAATTAAAACCAAAAAAAATGTACTTTTGAATGAGCAGTGCACGATTCGTTTGTTGGCGCTTTGTGTCCTTGCTGCTATACCAGTGGTAGTCTAGAGCAAGCATTCCCACAGTGCTGACCGTGGGCTGAAGTGTGCCTTAGGTTACAGTGGTCACTCACTCTGGAATTGGTAGGAGTGTTGCATTGCAGGCTGTTAGGTTAGGTATGCCGCTTGAAGTGTGGTGTTGTTCGCTGCCAGATCACTACTCAATAAGACAGACTTACCCTGAACATGTAGTTCAAGATGAAATTTTCAAAGGCAATAAAGTGTGGTTTTTTTTGGCTGCCGTGGATTGTTGCAGAAGTCATCATACATGCCCCCTTCCTTTTACGAATATGCAGTTATTAATTTATTGAAAAGTCATTATTCAAAGCGGTTATTTGTAGATGAAATATGCACATTGTCCTAGCTATTTCATGTGTAGACGACACAATTTTCAGTTTTTAGTACAATACATAGATGTCTCAGTCACCACGTGTAGGCCACTATATTGTCATATACATGCGCAGATAACATATTTTTACAACTGTTGCTGCATCATAGATAGAAGCACTTGGTGTTAGAGCTGTCATGTAGTTGGTCACTTCAGTGCAATACCCTGACAAGTGCTTATTTCGCTTAAGGCACAGGTTTGGATATTGCGCTCACGATAGTTCATGTTTCTAGCAGCCCGAAAGCAGTGTGAAGTTCAACTTTCAGATGAAGTCACTGTCAGAGTAAGATTAATTTTTGTTGATGAGACAAAGGTTTTGGAGTAAAGCATGTTGCATGCGCCTTTGGATGAGAGAAAAAGAATGAAGGGTATTTTCTGGAGATCATGTGGCCTATTCCAACCCTCATATTCTTCATCCAGGTAGATTAGTTTACAGTTGTTGGGAAGTCTCCAAATAGCACAACTGCTCCAAGAGACCATGATTACTGCCTGATGATCAAAGACTTATTTAATTTGGTGCTATTGATGACGCAATCTAACACAGAGCATTTGCAGCTGATGAACATTGCAGTAGACTTTGGCAGTAGTACAAGAAAACACTGAACTTTGTGATGGACGGATGAAGGAACTTGAAGTTGTATCCAGTGAGAAAAATACCATATCATTTGTTTCGGAAAGATCCTGCCATGGGAGGAAACAACATGAGGAAATTGGCTGCAGACCATGAGGATGTACTTGTAGCTGTTCTTCCCTTAGCAGTTGATTAAGAGCGATGCATGCCTGTGCACTCTCTGACACATACATTTTTATCTTCTGAAAGAGCGGCTGCTTACAAATAACAAATAATTTTCTTCTCGCATCTGTTTTTCATAACATTGATTAATAAATTAATGCCAGATGTTAGACACTTGATTTGATTCAAAGATGTGTGCAGAATTGAAGAAATGTTTATGATTATAAGATTAGTCAGCTTCAAGGAGCGGATTGCGCAAAAGAAGGACGTCCGATTTGATATTCTAATTTGCTATTTGAGACAGAGTGTTCTTGGTTGCTTTGTTATGTTTCCCATCCTAATGTTGCTGTGATTTGTTTTGCAAGTTTTGTTTTTTTCTGCTGTTGCTTTCAAAATGGAGTTAGAAGAAAAGAAATCTGCTCTGGATGTTCCACTTGCTGTTTCACTACACTCATTATAAAGTGTGTGTTGATACAGTGTTATAGTCATTGCATAAACATGCATGTGTGTGAAGGCTGGACGAATTCACTGTGGGTTGATGTGTTTTGTTTTTTTATAAGAAAACCAAAAGAAAGGTTCCGTGGCCATCTACATCAGTTAAATATGAGCCATGTCATAGCCTTTTTTTACCCTAGTACATTTCTCTTTGAACCACAATCAAAACTCGGGGAAATATTGCAAAAATTTTCAGAGATGAGATTTGTAATGACGCGTGAATATGCTCTTGTACAACAGCAAACATACCAGGTAGAATATATTTGTTAGATTACCATTCAAGTCTTACTCTGTGGTAAAACTGGATAACTTCCTTTTATTCTAGTTATGATAGTAGTCATGTATTACCAGTGAATAGAGAGAATCCCAAACAAGGATAGATCAACCCCCACTTCCCATTAGAGTGAGAGACTTTTTTTTTTGACTGCCATTATATCTTTGTTTGGAGAAATGATTCCACTACCTGATTTGCTGTGTCCCAGTTTCCAGGGTGCTACCAAATTGTCTGGTTAGATGAAAGCTGTGAAGAACCTCAGTGTGAAGCAATATGACTGTAATATGATGTATATAAGCCACTGGGGCCCAGACGTTATATTTATGTTGCAGAGGTTAATGAAGAAACAAAAGAATTCAGAATGGAAATGAAAAGGAAGTATTAATCGAATAATGATGCCAGTGTTTTTTGGGTCAGAGAGTTTGGGTACATATAAAGATAGGAATGGAGGAATGGCACAGATTTTCAGATGGACTGGATGGAAAATATGACAGAAGCGGTGAGGAAGGGGTGGGGGATGAAGGGAATATTGGGAGATTTCACGCAGGTAAGAAAGTTTGATGAAGATAGTGCACTTGCTGGTATGGTTGGAGTTATAGTTAACAGCCTCTACAGCATATGTATCTTGTTTACCTCTAACCATAGCTATGGTTTTATCTATGCAATCTCCAAATGTTGATTTGGATATGTCTCGACTGAGATGGTCATAATTAGTGATATATCCCCAAAGCTCTGGAGACATCCTTTTGTTTAGTGCCCTTCCATTGAATGTTGTTGTCGGAAATGACTGCATCTGAATTTCAGTTGGAACAGTGTTGCAAGGCTTCAAGTCAGACTCAATTCACTACCAATGCTAAGACTCTGCCTATGTGAATTATTTTTCCTTAATTTATTTGAATGATTATGTTTCCAATATTTTGTCAGCAGAATCTGTTACAATAATATTGTCATTGTTGACATGTTATTGTTCCTCACGCTCTTTCTTACCGTAATTAATCAATTTCTTTCCCCTCATATTCCAGGTAATGTGGAAGAGGAGGATACATACAAGGAAGAAGGTTCAGACATTGAAGAGGCTGCTGGCTGGATTGACGGCTTGGCCATTTTGGTGGCCGTGGTGGTGGTTGTGCTGGTGACTGCCTTCAATGACTGGAGCAAAGAGAAACAGTTCCGAGGACTTCAGAGCCGCATTGAACATGAACACAAGTTTGCAACCATTCGCAAAGGGGTAGTGGAACAGATCCCTGTGGGCGCCTTAGTCGTAGGGGATATATGTCAGTGCAAATATGGTAAGTAGGGTTCTATTGCAAGATAAGAAAAGATACCAAAGAAAACTGAACTTTATTGTCCATAAAGCACATTTAATTTTTAGTTCCAGCAAAATTCACCTAACAACATATATTCAACATGCAGCATAAAGCTCTGAATTAGACACGTTAATGTAATTACTACTCGGTGTGTGCGCGCGCACGCACGCACGCACGCACACAGACACAGACACAGACAGAATCATACCCAGTACCCTGGAATAAAGAAATTTGTGTGCGGGGTTATTTCAGAGCTACGAAAAGTACCAGCTGAGCAAAGTTTGAAATATAAATTAACAGTCAGTTCAAAGACAGTAAGTGATTTGTTGTTGATTTGGTTTTGTACGTTGTCCCGGCTCCCTAAGATCTACAGTACACCATATTTAGAGACTTTAGGAGTGTGTATGGTCGGCCTTTTCCTGTGTTTGGATCCTTTCATCCCTGGTGACATTTCAGGATCAGCTGATTTCCCATTCAGATAGATGTGTCTTTACTCCCTCATCTAATTCTGGGGTGGGCATACTTCCCGTTTGCTGAAGAGAGGGTTCTTCCCTTTCCTTAGTGAAGTACAGTGGCATGTAGGTGTGTAAGTTGTGTAGGTGGCTATTCAGACATGCTGCAGTTTTGACATTTGGTCTTGTGTAAAGAGCTGCCTGATAGCTAAATCTGTTTTGACCCAATTGAACAGTGTGACCTTGTTTTGTTGTTGTTGGGAGTTCATCTGGCGTATGAACGGCCCAAGTTTTATTTTTCCCTTCTGAATTTAGATCTTCAGATTATGTCCCCAGTGTACTTTTGAAATAGTCAGAGGAGAATCACTATTTCAAAATCTTTTTCGTAATACATGGTGGTTCTTCACTACCTCCAACCCCCTTCCTCCCAAATAAAAATAATGAGACTCACAACCTGCGCACCAATAAAGTCAAGGGTCATACTTTGAGGAGTGTGGGGATGTAGAGTGTATATCAAACCTTAGGTAAAACTGATATATATGCATGTTCATTTCAAATGACAACATGATTGGCACTAATTTCTAGAAAGAAGGGGGGAAAATATATATAATTATACATTTTTGACTGCATGCATGTAGTGGTCCTATTCTGGGAATCAAGAGCACTTCACTGTGCAGTAATCAGATTCTTTGATAAAATCTCATGATTGCTGACTCTGTATAATGTCATTACGCAACAGAACAGTTTATATTTGTCCGTGTAAACTTTCTGATCGGGTGCTGGTGTTCGCTGATTCATCTCTCTCTTCATGTGTCTGACTTTCTCCCTTCCTAAGACCCCTAGCCTGCATCACACCTCTTCCACAGACACACCCATGCAGAACAGTTTTGAAAGCCGCACACGTGTTCATGTTCATTGTTAACAGTTTTACAGGCAGTTTGTCATTTCTTGACGAAATTCGGTGACTCTGTATCATTGGTGTTGATTCACAATTGTGTATGCCACAGATTAGCTCAAAAGCAAATGTTGGTCATTATTATGTTCAGAGTGTGGTTCTGTTCATCTTCTCAGCTAAGAAAACAAGCTTGGAAGGTCTTACACACATTAGGTGGAAGTTTTTACCAGGCGGACAAAATGTTCTGGAAACCTCAATTAAATGAGGAAAATAGGTCAATATAAACGTCATTATGCTCTGTATAAAAGTAATGAATGTGAATAAAGAAAATGAAATTATCACCAGTCTTCAACACACGTGGTTATTTGATAAAGCACTCTGTGAACTTGGCTTTTCTCTCAATGGTAACAGTGGATATTTTACAAGCCGTTTAAATTCAAATACAAACTCAAAATAAGAGCCATCCTTCCTCTGTCTTCGAAGATAGTGTGATTTTAAGCCGTGCAGAAAAATAACAAGGCACAGCCTTTCTTCCTCTCTCGGTGGATCTCAGAAGCAATAAGTAGCTTAGGGAGGGCATTCACCATCGCTTATGAGACAAGTGGTGTCCTCTATCAGTTCTCACCCTGGCTCGAAGGCATCCTGTTCCCAATTTCGTGGAAGTGAAAAAAAACAAAAAACGAGCTGTGGAACAGGATTTTTATTACTTCACACACTTAATAATGCTCTCCTGGAAGAAATATAAATTTGCTCCTCCTTGCAGCCTGAGGGCTTGTGAAGAACCCTTGATATTTTCTCAGCAGCCTTTGCAATTTCATCTTCACTGTGTGAGCCTTTTGGCATATCAGAAATGCATGCCTTTAAGGTAGACCCACCCCCTCTTTCTCTCTCCCCCCCCTCTCCCCTTCTCAAAGACTTGCTGTAATGAAGTAATGAATGAGTGAATGAATGAATGAGATGTGAATTTGAACAGGGGATGAATATATATTGATATGTCAGTGTCAAGAAGCAGAAGAGAAAAAATAGCACAATATTTATAATATTTTTTGTAATTAACAAGATTCATCTGACAGATTAATATCAGTTGACAATCCAATCCGTTGAGAGCAAAGGAAACAGAACGAGACCTTGTGTAAAAGAGAGAGAAAGAAGAGCAAGAAAAAAAGAAACAGAATGGAGGGCAGACAGACAGAAATTTAGACAGGCAGACAGATAGATTCACAGACAGGCAAATAGAGAGACGACAAGAGAAGGGAAATTTAGGGACAGGGAAGGGAATCCTTTTGTTTGATTATTATGTTTATGAATTGTTAATAAATATTTGAGATTGGCCTTTAGTTTAAATTAAACGTAAACTTGAAACGTGTTATAACATTATTGTATTGTGTCAGATTTACATCTGACTTCTGCGCATATGCACATATGCATAATCATGCGTGGGTACACACAAACACATGTATCACCATATCCCCATAAATCTCTATAAAGCTTCTTGTAGTCTGCTTTTTCAAAGTCTTCTATGCCTTCTGTTGGCTTTCCTCCCAGTCCATTAACAATCGACTCTGTTTAACTGAAATTCGAATAACAGCAAATTCCACTCAACTGCAACATTTCTACAGAATGAAACGTTGTACTTTTATATAAAAGTCTTTACATAATCACATTTCCTCGTTATAGCAACTTTTCCATCCTCCTGAAAGAGTTGCAACTATTTGGAGTTTGACTGTATGAGCCTTCCTTCTCTCACATCTCCTATCTGTTTATATATTTTCTTTCATCCCTCTCCATCTCCACTGAATCACTCCTATCACTAAAACACGGTTAACCTCTAACCACCTGAACATATGCCCTAGGATGTAAACAATACCAGGAAAATCAATCTGATCCCTGGCTCCTGAGGCTCCGTAGCAGAGTTGACCTGAATGAAAGCATTAGCATGTACAAACAGATATCAAGTATTTGATTGGGGCATTGCAGTAATTAACAGACAACACTGGAATCAGCCACAGTGAAATGTGAAATGTCGCCATTTTTCTTTGAATGTCAATGCCATTATCCCTGTGCCTTGGGACAGATGAATAAATCTGACCTGACACTATTTAGTTTGCTGGATCGCTGCAATATTCATTCAGTATCTCTCTATGCCAATCCTAAAATTACACTGTATTAATTAGATGGGACAGTAGTGGGATTCGTATACTGAACTATCGTACTCATAGGGTTTTATTTGTTGATTATATTTGTGTCTTTAATCTTCCATAGCTCAGCAAAAGTAATAACATTATTTAAAAAAATACTTTTGACTCGGTCATTCATAGACGTATGCCACAAATGTAATCTACCAATGAAATAACACTATGTTTTGTTTTGATCTTTTGAAATACATTTTTCATCTTCTACACAGTTATTTGATTCTTTTTCAAGATAGTTATTACTCGTATTGTTGAAGTTTCATAATGATTGTGCCCTTCGCCCTCATGAACCATCAGCCAACAGGGAAGTGTTTGGTCATCCAGGTAGCGCAGATGAGCTCATTTCTTTCTTATTTAAGAAGCTGAGTGGTTTAGATTACCTCGGGCGATATTCTTAAACCAATTTGGAGCTGGGCAGGGTGGTGAGAGAGCAGGCAGTCGTTAAGGAAAGAAAAGTCAATAACTTCTGCGAGTGTGAGGGGGGCAAGGTTGTGCAAGTTTGCTCATGATAATTGGTAATAACAGGAAGGTAATGTTAAGAATAAAGAATTCTGGCCCACAGACTCCTATTCAGTTGCATTTCTTTGTACGTCTCTTATTTCAATTGTCAGTTGATAAAGTATTCAGTCACGAAACGTCGACAGTTTTAAAAAAATAACTTCACTATGTTTTTCACAGAAGTTTTGCGTCAAACCTGAGCAGAATCATATTAATTCCAAATCATAAACATGCATTTAATATAATTAGTATTGGATAAAAGGAACAAACATCAAAAACTCTTAGTAAAAGTTTGAAAATATACTTTATTTGCATTTTTAATTTCTTTATATAGGACTTCTTTAGTTCTCAAAGAAACTTTTTGGAAGTATGTGATTACCTTGTGTTGCATCGAGCATGTCTCCAAGGTTACTGTAGAGGTCGTTGACCTCATGAAAAGATATTCATAGCCAAAAAAACAGAAACTGAGGAGAAGGAGCAATTAAAATTAAGCTTGACAGGCAGCAGATATGACAGCACACTCGTCATATTGCCCGCTGGTGAACTTTTAATACCATCAAGGATTTGTTGTGTCAGCACCTAAGAATAGAGCTACAGCATCAGCAAATTTTATGAGAAGGTGATGAATGACCCTAGAGCTTCCTTAACCCTCTTTGTCCTTTATCCTCTGTCAAGAATGGCTCTGGTGTCTAGAAGTCTCTAGTTGTCTGACTGACCACTTAATTTATGAATATGTGGGACAGATGTTGTAGGAAGTCCTTCAAACGTTGCAATCATCCAAGCTGTGCATTGTTAAATCTGGGGTTATGAATTGTTTCATTCACTCAGCTAACCTTTTCTCTTAATGAGAAATGTATTGTCAGGATGGAAACCCCTTGCCATTAAGAATAAAGTGTGATCATATAGCCCCGCTTTTCTTTTGAAATTGTTGCAATCGAGCAGAAACATATGGTTGAATGGACTGTGGTGAAACAAAGGTGACCTTAGCTGCTCAGTAGATCTGCTTCCTCTTAGTTATTTTCACCTATGTAGTTTTACACTTGACGTATTTCGTCTGCCAGGTTCAGCTCTGGTATTCATTGATGTTACTGTTGTTTTTGCTCCCTCCAATAAGATAACCTGAGAATAATCTATGGTATTACCATTGTTTTCATCCCATTTGAAAATTTGCGATAAGGATGATGTAATGCCATTGAAGAGAAGGGTAAGCTGATCAAAGTAATTTTACGTTATCATATTTTGTCCCGACTGTTTATACCTTGTCTTATCTTATCTCTTCTGTACAGGTGATCTTTTACCGGCAGATGGTATAATCATACAGAGTAACGACCTGAAGGTGGATGAGAGCTCATTAACGGGAGAGTCTGATCATGTTAAGAAAGGGGAATCCAAAGACCCCATGCTTCTCTCAGGTAAACCTAGCTGTAGGCAACAGGAAAACTACACATCTGTAAAGTTGGTGTATTATATAATGTCATTTATTGGTTCATTTAGCTAGAGGGATGGGAAAGCAACCTTCTTTTCCCTCTCTTACCCAACCCCCCCCCCNGAATGGAGAGGGTGAAATGGCATCCCTTCACTTAAAGATATAAATTAGAGTGTTAGCAATGTGCAGAAAATGAGATCTGAACAAAAGCCCCGTCATGGGATTGCCAATACAGATTTGGGGTTCTATCCGAGGTTTACTACCGCTTCATTCATTGCTTGTGCACGATAAATCATGGCCATTCATTGTTTGTGCACATAAATCATGGCCATTCATTGTTTATGCACGGATGAATCATGGTTTTAAGTTTTAGGTTAGAGGAGCTTGCATTTCTGGATGTCTGAATTCGTACCAGGGATCATCTTGGAGGTTAAGTAAAACCCTAGGACCAAGCAAATTTTGTTGTCATTTGCATACTTCTGGGCATTCTTTTATGACATTCAAGGAAACATTCAAACTCCAAACTGTTTCATATTAGGCGTACTTTCCAATATTCATGGGAATGACCTACCCAGCTATGATTTTGGGACTTTCAAAGTATATCAGATTGTAACGAGTTTGGTATAAAGGGTTTTGATAAAACACACGTTTGACTGTATGGTTCAAAGTTCTTTTTTTCCTTCACATATATCCCTTTTCATACTGTAGGAGTAATTTTTTTTCACAAGAATCTACATTTTGCACAGATGGGACAGGGAAATAAAGTGTTTTTCGAGGGTGTAATTTTCAGGAATGGTTTTCTCAATTGTGGAACAGCATCTGGAGCAACATTACAGGACTGTCAGTAAAACATATTTGGCTTATTTTCTTTGGATAGTAGCCGGACAGGGCTACATGAAAGTAGAGTTGGTAAATCCAAACAACTGAAAAGCCATCATAGGTTACATACACTATAATGGCACACTCTGGTCACTTGTGCATTTTTTTTTTCTGTCCTTTGAAAAATTATGAATGAAACTTTTTTCACAGGAGGTAATTTTCATAGGTAGAGTTCAGGACACAGAATTTCTGCGAAATTACATTCTCGCAGAAAGAAAACATTTCTTCATTGTCTGTATAGGTGTCCACCAGATTCATCATCGTTATACTTTTCTACCAACCCCAAACCTACCAGGTACCCATGTCATGGAGGGCAGCGGCAAAATGCTGGTCACAGCTGTGGGGCCCAATTCACAGACCGGCATCATTTTTGCACTCCTCAACGAAACATCAGAAGAAGGGAAGGAGAAGAAAAAGAAGAAGAAGAAGGAGGAAGATGATAAAGAAGCTGGTAAAGTGACGATGTGTTGTCTTTTCTCCTACTTCCAAGTTTCCAGATATCCTGTCCCAAAGTCTTTCAGTGCCTTGCACATTCCTGACTTCCATGTTCTGTATATGACCTGAAAATGACTAATCAGATTCTGGCTTTAAAAAAGTTGGGTTCCTTACATCCAATGTTTTTCTCATTTCCAGTTTCTCCAGACAAGCTCTTTGTTAGTAGTTTTGTTCTGTTTCTGATGTTGTTGGTTTTTTTTTTTCATTTTCACCTTATTTTTCCTTATCTTGTATGGGGGAATGACAAGGAAACATTCACAAAACAAAAAAAGAAGCGTTCCTAGGTTTATGGTGGGCACAGATATCAAATCTTGTAGCAAAAAGGATGTTGCATTACATTTAATTTTGCAATTGACGTTCCACCCGGTATACATAGTAATTAGTAGCATGATTTCGGTTGGTTGTTTTTTTTTTTTTGCGTGGTCTTAATTATTTCAAAGGTTTTTTTTTTTCATTATTTTGTACTTTCTACTGAGATTTGTCGAAGCTACAGGACTGTTGCATGGCATTTAAAGAAATAAAAGAGACACATGATAATATGCTTACTTTAGGCAACTTGGTCAGTGAAAAGGAATTTATACTTTTTCCCTTACATTATACTGGTTTAAAAAAAATTAATTTGCAAGGCATATTTGTCATACCACGTAGGTCTTTTTACAAACCAATCATTTGACAGTAAGGGTCAGGTGATTTAAGAAGTCGTCAAGAGATAGTCCTTTATTGCATTTTAAGAATAACGTTTGGTCATTTGTTTGCTTTTTGTCGGGAAATACCTTGCTGACATTACACCAGTCTAGAATCACTATTAAGACTTAGCTCTACTGCTGACATCACAGTGACTTGCCATGTCACTCTTTTGAGTCAAAAAATATCTGAAAGGAGAAAAGCAATGTGGACAGCATTTCAGTATACACCATTCATCTTGACACTTACTTCCGGTTATCTTCTAAATGGCACGCAAGAAGAAAGAAAAGATCATACTCATCCAGAACACAAACAAAAACCTGGGTTCCACTTTATTTCAGAGACGTTTAATGTATCTCATTAGATACCATGGTATGATCCGAACTTAATTTTGCACATGAAATAACAACCTTTGAAATAACTCGGAATGAAAATGATGAAGAACAAGTAGTACTAATGTCTGCCTGTTCGTTCAAACTTGTAGGGCAAGGCAAACGTTAAAGTGGCATTTGGGATTTATATGGCGAAAGTGACAAAATCTGCCAGTGTAGTTAATTACATATAATCACAATATACTCATGTATATAATCCTATGATGTAGTGTGTATTGCTAGTCAAAATCATAGCTGTGCCAGCAGATCATTACATGTACATGTATATATTTGTGGTATAAAGAGATAGTGCATTCATAGACATTCTTGAGCATATCACTCATAAATAGAATAAGCCACTCATGCCAGGCATGAGAGAAACTGTGTCCGTTCTCGGGGAGCTCTTGAACACCTTGGCTGGTAACCGAGAACCAGTGGAAAGGAACATGCTGCCTGAGGACCCAAGGAAAGAACAAATGAACACATTTTAGGCTCACAGATGAGGGCAAATGACATTTCCCTCTTACAGGTGGTTTCTGCGCTGTTCCGTGGCTAGAGTTAGAGATTACATCATACCAGAAATCCTGATACGCCTTTATAAAAGTCGTACATGGGTGATGGTTGGTGGTGGTTGATAACAAGGCGGGTATATGGCATTAATGATATTTGCATACCTTAACAGTATTACAGAAATGCAGATTAATATTTTGTAAATAATAACAGTGTTAAAGAAGTTACATAAAACGTAACCCC
>JAWQUT010000487.1:352933-365605 GCA_033807755.1 Ellobium chinense
CAAAAAAATATCTTTGATGAAGAGAGGAATCGGTAAGAAAATGAAGGCTGGTGAAGATGAGTGTTGTATTATGCTAGTTTGTGTACCTCTCCAGTTTTATTAGCCACCAAACACTTATCATATCTTATCTTCTGTCATGACATGCAGATGTTCGCTTAGTTGCTGTTAAAGGTAATGTTCAACCCAAATACTTTTTTATTCTTCTCCTTTTGGAGTTACCATACTCTCCAGTTTTGTCACACGTGTGTTATCAATAACAAATTGTTTTCTTCTGAGCACACTTATAATTGTGCGCAGCCTTTTGCTATGCCCTCAAATATGCTCGCCGTCTTTGTTTTTGAACTGTCTTTTTGTCCCCTTTTGAGACTCTAGTTCTTTGGTGCTCACATATCTCGTACGCATAGCAACCCTTTGCTGTGTTGTGTGCATAGAATGGCCACAAATCCTGTTTTTTTTTAAAAATTATTATTATCTACTTTTTTAAAATCTATTGTTATATCACACCTATTTCTTCTCGACATGAAAATTAATAGAACTGACGTGAACATTTGATTGGCCTTTTTATCCATTTTATTCTGATAAGTGTTGTCTGCATAGTCTACTCTGCTGCTGTATTGTGAGGGACCTGTGGTCTTGCGTTGTCTTGTACTCTTTGTGTAGAAACACCAAGGAACACAATAGCCGCAAAGGCATAAATTAATGAAGAAACAAGAATCTGGTAACGATTTACCCACTTATTTATCCACACACACACACAAAAAACCGTTTTTTTTTTCCCTTTGCCTTTTTTACTTTCAAGTATGATAGCAAAAATATTTAATTAGTTTGCACTTCTTTGTTTAACATTCATTAAAACATATATAGATTTAGAAAGTCTTTGTTGTGATCTGTTGTCAAAAACTGCAGGAAAAGCTGTGTGTCCTCACCCTGTCATGAGCAAGATATCAATAACACAGTTTCAGATTCCTTATAAAGGAATCATTGTTCTCCAGCACTTTCTCCCAGCTCGGATACCCCAGTGCAAACATGATGTATGCTCACTGTTTTTGCTATTTCTCAACTCTGTGTCAGTTTACAGTTGGTGGACAGGCTGATGTCAGAACCAGGGATCTATCAAAGACAGTATATGTTTTTTGTCCCCTCTGGAAGGCTTACCATTGTCATCAAATCATGTGCTATAAAAAGTGTCTCGATTGCTTGACCAGGAGGTAGATAAGATATGATAAGGTAGAAACTAGATTGAGTTAGCAAGTTTGACAGGGTTACATAGCTAATGATAATTTGTGTACTGGACTCTGGACAGGTTCATATAAATATCTAGTTGTACAGTATATTAACCAAAAAAAAATATTTGGCTGTAGTAAAAAAGATTTTCACACTGCAATAACGGTACTAAATACTATCCGCCATTATTTATTATTAGGGTCTAAACGATAATGCACCAATAATGACTGAGACATTGGAGCATATTGTTTTTCATAAAGACATTTTTTTCTTTTTGCTTTACTGAGAATCAGTGTGATGCAGTTATAAATGACGAAAACTATTTTCAGATTTGTTTGTAAAAGTATGACCTCTTTTCAACACCTGTCGATCACACTTGGCGGTGTATATATAAGAATATAAGTTTGAGTCGCCTGAACTCAAGAAGTGGGTATATCGAGCCCCTGATTTAAAGATTTGTGTTTGCGGTTGTGACTGTCGGTTTATGCTAAAATCATTCCAGAGATTTATGATGATCCATTTAGCACTGAAGCTAAAAAAAAAAAGTATCCTACAATAAATTGGTAGCACAGATCATTGAGAAGTCTTTACAGCACTGTACTAATAAGTTAAAAAAAAAACAAAACTCTAACGAATAAAAGTTAGATGTTTGATGCTGAAAACCCAGTTGAAGCCAGGAGGCAAAAATCAGATGTCACATGATGCTTTTGGATGAGCCTTTTTGAAAACAAAAGACTTAAAAAATATTCTGCGAGGTTCTATTCTTCTTATGCTTCCTGACCTTGCACTCTGCGTACAATTATGACGTGCAATTATTTATTTCTTTTGACAGTTAGTCTCAACTCTAACATGATAATTGCATCCTTATGAACTGTGAGTTGGAATCTGAATCATTATAGATGTATAAATGCTTTTCCCAAATTGCAAGATAAAACAGAAAACAAGTTAGATCAATTCGATTTAGAAATCTAATAAATGTAAGTTTTAAGAATGTAAAATTCCTTCATCCAACACCACATAAAGTATATACGATTAATTAAATCATTCAAATCATTCTTTGACCGAAACAGTAACAAAGCATTTATAGCCCTCTTAATAATAACAACTCCATTTGATTCAAGAAAAAAAAACTATCAACGCAAAATGTATTTGCGGGAATTTATACTGCTTTGACATAAGTGTAATATGAGTATCATGCCGTATATGTAAAAATATGTGCTTACAGTAACCCCCAATGATATGCACATAGCTGTTTTATCATACGAAACCTGTGATTCATAATTAAAACTTTATCATTGCTTGGCAAATGTTGGTTAAATACTTAGATCTGCTTGCAGAGACACAGTAATGTACCCGTTCAGTCGGGCATTACAGGCTGCTTGTTAATAACTGCAACGTAAAGATTGACATCTTATTTGAAATATGATTGTACATATTATATATTATTATAATTATATGAATGCCTACGTAACTGCACAGTTTACAGCTTGGTAATAGTACAGTACAAAGTGAAATCTATATTGGTCATTATTTTGTTTACAGCTTCATTGAGCAGTTTATCATAAAAGTTTTTAGGATACCATTATCAGCTCAGCGCGTCAGAAATAGAGTTGATCTGAGCGTGATGGAGATGACAAAAAAACAATCATTAAGAGGGTTTGAAGAATCAGGAATACTTAACGGCGCTGCTGTCCGGATACAGATTTCTGGTCTCCTATATAATGAACGGTTGCTGAAGATTCTGACAGCATCAGTCCTCATTTTATCAACGAGGCAGTGTGCGGGCACTTCATTTGTTCATATTAAAAGTGGAAGCACCAGTCAATACCAGTTTGAACATGTGATGTGTTTTGTCTCAGGTGAATTGAAGTTTGAGTTATTCTACACCTGAGAGATTAACTCCACCCTTGAAGCACATACATTGTACATTCACACTTTCATGCTTATTTACTTAACATCCCTCTGTATATTTACAACTGCATTCTTGTGGCAATTGCCTCAGTTTCATTTTGTAAAATTAACTGAAATATCTCTTCATTCAAGCACAGTAACATTGCCTTGCAAATAGTTTTCAATGTCTTCTTTTTTGGGTTGTTGTTACTGTTGTTTTTGATTTAAAATAGATTAGATTTCTTTTCTTTCAGGTAATCAGGTTTTTTTGTTCATTTTTTTTTGTTTAGAATATCTTTTATTTTCAAAGTATCAGATGGTAAGAACGTAGCACAGCATCAACATTCTTAAATAACATTAACAAAACTCAGAATTTTTAAATTTTGTTTTGCTGTTTTGAAATCCGTTTTATGCAAACACTGAACTTCACATATCTAAGTAGTTGGAATTTGTGTCAAAAAACTTAATTGACATATGTGGATCCTCAAGAAAAAAAAAAGGTGTTGGTACTTCATGTTCAGCATTCATGGAACGGATTTAGTTTGTGAGTGGTGTTTTTGGCCTGTTTAAAAATCAAATGGTGCTTTCTGTCCTTTTTGGAAAATGCAGTTTGAATAGGTGAAACCTTAATTTTAACATCGAAACAAAGCCACAAAAATGAAGTCTAACTGAACTACCCAAGAGAGCTATGAATGCATTACATCTACCCGAGGTAACAGGACAGTAACAAACCGTGGTTATGTAGCCTCTTCTTAATGTAATAAGTGGTGTAAGACAGCTCTGGTTTTGTTGTGGGCAATATGTTCACAGCACCTCCAGTAAGTGGTTGTGAAACAAAGTGTAGTCAGTATCAGGATTGCCAAACTGCCAAATTTCTGAAAATGAGCTATGCTGGAAATGGACTGATGTTTATTCTGGAGGCTGGATGTGGAAGAAGGTTCAACCTTTTGGTCAGATTCAGTTCCTAGAACTTATTTTCAGGGTGCTAGTCTCTTTCTTTATTAACAGTTACAATGAAAAGTTCAAAATGAATAAAGAAAATATATCAGCCCAGAAATAGATTTCAAACATTTCTCACCAGAAAAAAGGAATCGTGTGTGAATTTTGCATGGAGCGATCCTAAAAGAACCGGTTAATACCGCTTCAGTTGAAATGAGAACATCAGTCTTGCTTATTATAAATTATTCTTGTGATGTTGGAATCGAAAAATTATGAAAACAGTTCCCCCNCCCCCCCCCCCCCCCCCCTTTTCCAAAACAAAAAAAAAATGCCATCGACCATTACGTTCATTTCGGTCACAGTTCTTATTCTGTCACAATTTTCAATGTTAGATGAGGCGTCTAGATGTTTTGGCAGCCCTGAGCTATCTACCCTGCCTTATCTATCTATCTACTTATCTACTGCCACACACATCGCTTGTACTAATCTCTTCATTGTTTGCATTCTTCTCTAACTCTCTAACTTTCAGGGGTGGACAGAAGAGACCTGGAGCAGAAAAAGCCACGTAAGTGTGTTGACAGTATTATTCTCCCTCCTAGTTTTTATTTATTAATCGCATGCCAATCCCCTTGTTTGCATCTCGTATCTCGGCCTCGGATATGCAGATTTTTTTTGTCTTAATTTTTTTTTTTTTTGCTTTTTTTCCTGCTGTGGCTCATGTAGGTGGATGATGTAGATATGGTGCAAATAAAATAAGGAGCATTTTGCGAAAATGTAGATCTATGTCCCACTCTTGTACGCTTAAAATATTGAAAAAAAGACCCACAGAAACCAACCCTAGGATTTCTTTCTGCAGTTTTTAAGGAAGGAAATTCACTTTTTTGGATACGTCAGGGGGAAAACCATCTCAGAGACACAGAACAGGAAGTTGGGCTTGTTCAGACCACAACAATCTCTAGGAAAAGAGTATTCTTGGAATCGATGTTTTGAACAGATTGGACAGCACTGTAGAGCTGTGGTTAGCAAACCGTCGTAGGTGAATGAATGAATGAATGAATGAATGAATGAATGAAGGAATGAATGAATGAATGAAGGAAGGAATGAATGAATGAATGAATGAATGAATGAATGAATGAATGAATGAATGAATGAATGAAATATGTAAAGAAGACAAAAAAAACCTATAACCTTTAGCTAGCTCTGCCGTTTTCTGGGGATTTTTCCACATAGAATAAAAGCGGGTACTTTCTCAGAATTTCAAACGAATTTAAATAGTTTGTTTTGCTTAAGAGATCAGGAAACCTTACGTTGAAAACATGAAACTGAAAAGTTTCCAGTTTTTGTAAAGGAATTAGACTACTAAAAGTGTTAATTTGAGTTGGATTGATATGGGATATCCATTCTTTGTAAGCAGATGTAACTTTAGAATTCAAATTCAGAGAATCTCTCAAAAGATTGAAGTAGAAAATTTGGAACAGAAGTTGATTTCCTTAAAGTGCCGTATTGCACAAAATGAGTATTCCTTGTGCTCATAGCTAATTCTGACCCCGTAATGTAAGATCTGTTATGTGTGATTTGAATATACAAGAATGGTTAAGTCACAGGTTGAACCAAACTAACGAAAAGTTTCATATGGCCGGATTAGATTTTCAGTTGTTTTCGTTTTATATTGTTGCACTGAATTCTTGGGGAAAAGGGCTTTGATTTTTCATTCGTAAATAATGAAGTGAGCTTCATTTCAGTATGTTGAGTTTGGTATGATAGGAGGAACCATGGCTTTATGAGACTGATAGACATGTTGAGCATGTTTTCATTGTTCATGTTTGTCCATGGACATCATCCTGTGTTGTCGGTGGCTTTTTGTCCCATCGTTTCTTTCTGTAAAATGAGATTTTGCTCTTTCCTTTAAAGCAGGGCATGAAGTCAACTTTAAATCAAAATCTCGTGTTTTTAAGAAGAAAGGTAGTAACTCTTTCTTTTTTTCTTTTGCCAATAGGGTTTCAAACACTTAGTTTGTACTGTGCGTTTTCAGTTTGTTAGCAGTGAGAACATTTGGGTCTGCTTTAATTGTGTGTTTTACTATTAACCCAACCCTCAGCCACCTTATCCTTCTACCAATTTCACCATGGTGGGTCTGTTGCTTATCTCGGCTGATCATTTTGAAAGAAGACAGCTATTACGTCGGTTTGAAATGTCATCAATGCTCTATATCCACGCACTTGCTCATTTCTGAGCCATGCCCAAGTAAATCCTTCACATAGCCTGTGAAGGGGGTTTTACTATTTTGAGTCTGTCTCTTTTTCTTGTAATACCAGATCTTTGAATCTCCCTACTGTCCATGAGAAAGCATAAAAGGATACATTTCAATGAAATAGTGCGCTGAAATCGCATTTTGATGCTGAAATAACCACTTCCCTCAGCATGTTGCCAGTTCACTGTGTTTATATATGCACATCGCACCATATTGTTTCATGCCACTGAACTTAAGTAGACCTTCTTTTACACGATCCTTCAAATACCAATTCCAGTTGTCTTACGGAAAAATGCATTTGCCATTTCAGTTCCAAAACCCTATTTGAAGATGTAATAAGGAGTATGAATTGTAGGTTTCTTTCAAGTATAATAAAAACCTAACCTGAAAAATGTGCACCATGAAACTTCCAGAGGAGATCACTCAAGTTATTAGAATGTTAGGATCAGAAGCTTGGAAGACATTCTTCTTACTGGTGAGTCGCGTTTGTCAGAAAAATGTGTGAGTGAAATAGATTTTATGTATTTAGCATGTCAACTTTTTTGCGCCGTTTAGCTTTAGATGTAGCCCTTTGTTTGTGATCGGAACAGACCACCAGTATGGACTTAATACTACGCTACTCTTTCAGCCAAGGGCTCTGCAGTGCATAGATCTGGAGCATGTTTAAAATGAGTTTTCGCTGCTTTTAATAAATATCCCATGGTTAGAGGTTTTGTGTCCGTATTTCACAAGAGTGACTGGAATGGTTGAAATTCTACTTAAATGTACGATTTTACAAATCTGTGCTGTCGCATTTTCAGCTAGAAGGGGGAAACTGCGGAGCTGCCGAAAATCCCGGAAAACAAATGGTGGAGTTGGAAGTGTTGTATTTGAATGATGTTTGACCCACAATCCCCTGATTTAGTTGATTATAGAATATATATGTTCGCCTTGTTATTGGTATGGCCAGTCATGTGGTCATTGGACGTAGTGGTCACCTAGTTTAAACAGAAGAAGATTATAAGAGCGTTTTGTAAACATTTCTGATATTTGTTTCAACACTCCCTGTTATTTCCCTGTCTTAAACTGTGCGAAAGAATGAATTTATAATGGACCTTGATTTGCACCTTTTCAGGACCACAATAACTTGTAGCATCAACTGCAAGGGATGCAATGCCTCGCATGGGACTCAGAAATATTTTGTTGTCTCTGAGGGGCTAAATAACTCAGAGAGATCAAGTGAAACTGCTGTTTGATGACAATTGTCCCATCAGCTTGCTCGTGTCCGGATGACCAAATGTACTGGTTTTGTGTTAAGTGGTTTGAAAAGTGAACTGAAAACAATGGACAGGCTCCTTCGATCAACTTTTTTTTTGGCTACAGCAGCTTTTAGAGGACCACCCACCGGTTTCCATTTTCTGAATCTTATGAACGCACCTGTCTTCTGAATCCTAAAAATGAAACATACCCTGCTACTTGGAATTTTTAAAAAAATGTCAGTTATTTCATGCTGATTGATTATTCTAATAAAGTCCTCAAAATACTGAGAAATATCATAAATAAACTTGATGTCGTGTATGCTGAACGAACTTTAAGAATCGCATAATCAACAGAGAGCTTAAGAATGCTTAAGCCCGAAGTGATCTTTGATCTGATGCGTTGTGATATGGTGTAAATACGGCTGCTTGTTCATATGTCGGAGTTCTTTGTTTTCTTTTGTTATTGTGCAAAAATGGAACTGGCATGATCTGTTATTTTTGTTGTGATATTTTCATTTGACTAATTAAATTGGTTTCAGGTCCTGATTTGAGTCTCTTTCCTATATTTTGTTTATAATTTTTGTGTGTGTGTTGATTTTAGTTCTTATTATTTTCAAGCATTTTGAAATGTCTCCCGAATGATGAATGGCATGCCGTGCGCATTTATCAATTTCTCTTATAATATGTATGATAATAGGCATGCTTAGTGGAGAGTAAAGAAAAGAGAACAATGATAATATGCTCTAACATGAAATCTTTGGCTTCTTTATATGCTCTTTCATTTTTTTTAAATTTTCCTCATTGTTCTCACTCTGTTAATCCAGCCTCTTAACATACACGCATTCTTTAGGTTCACACAAACATACATTTTAGTCATTGTAGTTTAATTTGTCACCCCACCAAACGTTTTTTTTTAAAAAAGGACTTAATAATGCTTATCACTGTAGGTTACAAAGTTTCTTGACACAACATGTTTTTGTTTATTTAAATGGATTTATTTAATCGTTTTAACCGTTACATATTTAATCATGCAGTAACGCCACACACACATTTACACTACTGTATCTTTGTATTCTGCTTTTAGCTGCTTTACATGTTTTTAGTTCTCAGTTTCCTTTTTTCTGTTTTCTCAGTTCCTTCTTACGGCTATTTTTCTAAATTCCATCTTATTTTTGCCTTTACGTGTTTACAGTTATTTAGCCAAGCTTATGTCAGACCTATAGTCAGTATTTATTGGATGGAAATATTTCATTGATCATTACATATTCATAATGGTGGGCGGAGGGTTGTGGGAAGATTGAAATAAAAAGAGAGAGCAGAAGAAATATTTGATAAATAAAGAGCTGCTTTCTTAAACTCATGAAGATACTACAATAAAATGCCAGAAAGAGAAAACCGTACCTCCACTGTGCAGTACTGACAAAGGGATTGTTTACTTTGTTTATTTATCATGGGAAAACAGGTAGAGAGCCATTTCTTTGAGGGTTGTTGCCAATTTTGTTTAGATGTAAACTTTGCAGTTTATTTATGTAGGTTTCACATTTTAATAGAGGGATACGCAATTGGAGGTTGCCTCAAGCAGGTTAGAATAGAAATACCCATATTTCTTGTTTATTAAACTGGGTTCTAAGTTTCATGACTGAAGCTTAATTCTGCTCAAAGCTTATTGCTGGTCAATGCACACAGCGGGTAGAAGGAAGAAAAGATACTTTGATTATGAGGGTTCTTGCCAGCACTGTCAGAGGTAATAATGTTAACAAAAAGACTGGCTTTACTCTAAGTCTTTAAGAAAAGTATCTAGACTGGCGGTGCTATTGTGGCCCATGTCTGTGACTGCGTATGACATTATTGCCCTTTTGTTTCATTGTTGACCTTAAAATAACTTTAAAACCAGCGCAGGAATGTTTGCTTTTACTTTTTATCGCTGCTGATTTTATGTTGAGGGGCAGTACACGCACCCAAAATTCCCTCTTTGATGATTTGCTATGTAGACGTAGTCTACCAAGATGTTTGAGGCATAAACTTGAAATTCGCATTAGACTTTGTATGATCTGCACTTCATATTTATGGCGTCAAACTTTGGTATGACATACTTGAAATAAATACTCACTTTCAGTCTGTCTCTCACATCCCTTTCAGTGCTTCTATCCCGCTTGCTCTTTCTTACACAGTGCTCTTTCTTTATTAACCATGTGGATTCTGGTTTAAATGATTCTCAGGTGTCAGAATTGACAATTGAGAATGATGCAGATGCTGTTAAGAAAATTATGTCTGCAATTCTGTTTCAGTCATCAACACTCGTGACCAAAAAAAAACAACAAAAACCCCAACAGATTAGCCTGTTCCTGATAAGATTTTTGAAGTTCCAGGCTTTACATATATTAGATTGTATTTTCTTCGGTATATACAGCCGTTATAGCGCTGCATACTGGAAGATGAATTTTGGTGTTATATCATGGTTATATATTGTCTAGATAGTATTTTATAAAGTTCCATTTGTTTTTAGATTCTTTTAAAGTCGGCAGAGGAAATAGACTGACTAATCCTATTTCAAAACCTGTTACTTTGGCTTTGGGTGGAGGTTTGTAAATGGAATTGGTTTGGTTTGTTTGTTTGTGTGTGTGTGTGCCTGACTTTGTTAGAGTGAGCGACGCACGAAAGGGCGAGAAGGCAGAAAACCTATCGGAGTTTGACAAACCTATTTGACACTAAGATTTTCTGCGCATATTCATGATGAGGACTGTCCTGATATTTTGTTCTCTTTCAGTTGCAACCCATTATCTACTTGCATGACAGTATGCTGCTAGAAGAGGCTTAGAACCAGAGCATGTTTTCTGCAGTTCCTCTCTTTTCTTGTATCTTAAAGCAATTTTTGCCACTTCTTCACCCCACCCTAAGTATAGCCACTGTGATGAAGTCTATGTTTACCGCTTGTGTTGCGTGTAAAACATAGCCTAGTATTGCATGCATAATTAATGCTCGGCAGCATCTGCATCATCTCTCTCTCTCTCTCTCTCTCCCTCTCCCTCTCTCTCTCTCTCTCTCTCTCTCAATTACTGCCACAATGCCATGAGGGTTGAAACCTGTTAGGCATGATTTACATAGTAGTTTAATATGCAATTATTGCATTATGCACTTTAAATCGGCTTTTGATAAGTACGTTACTGAAATAAATACTTGTAGCGCCACAAGTAAAGAGTTCTTTCCGCTAAAGTTTCAGGATAATTATCTTAGTACTACCGAATTGCAGATGTGTTATCACAATTACCGTTTTACAACTTCAGAATCATCACATAATATATNCACAGAGTTGTTGCTTTATCTTGCTGTGCTTGGGTATGAGTCGTTTACTACGACAAATAATGAAAAAGTATCCTCTTGAGTTTCTTTTCATTTTCTTGCGATGTGCTTGAAATATTTGTCGGTTTTCAACTTTTGCTGATGAATCTTTTTGTCCCCTAGGCCTGAGAAACTACCATATAGTTTAGTTTGATTTTTCTTTTTCCTTGTTTGTGAATTTTGTTTCCATCTTTTTTTTCTTAGTGATCCCCTCTAACGACGGTGAAGCTAATAAAACCGGTAGGTGAATGCTCATGTGTTTGTTAAATGTTTGATCACTTGTACTACCTCACCAACACATCACTGATATTTTTCATTCACCGTAGATTTTTTTTTCCTCGTGTAGTACACATCGTGTTATCGTCATCATTATCCAAGAGGCTCAGTTTTTTTTTCTTTGGCTGTCACTTTTTCCCATATTGAAGATGACTTATTCCTAATCTTTAAAGCTTTCATTTTTGCTTTGAAAATTTGATGTGGTCCATGAAGATCGTAGCAATGAATGCCACTCTTTTTACGAGATACTTGGAAACAATGAAGATGAGACATAGATAAAATGGAGATGGTCAGATATGAGAAGACCGCCAGAAAGCTGGTAGAAAAACGCGCAGTTTCTTGTGCTTTGATTGTAGCTGAGAAATGAACATATTCGTTTTTGTCAATGCTTGACTTTAACTCGAGAATAATGCCATGAGTGTTCCATCAGTGAAGAGCCTTGTTATACATAATGGCAGAACATTTCTGTGGACGGATAATGATTTGATGTATCGAGCAGATGTTTGTTGAAATGCTCTGCTTAAGGTTATTGACCAGACTACAAGTCACCTGGTACTTGACATTGAATAGCCATTTGTCCATACTAGACGTCTAATTATGTCACTTAAAAAAGAAAGATTGAGCCGTCTTTGATAGCCTCTGTCCTTGTTTGTGTGTTACATTCAGACACTTTTTTTTTCTCATCTTATTTCGTTATTTACAAGTCTAGTCTCCAATTCTGATATACTCCAAGTAAACTTTCTTGAGAATTACACTTGCGCAGGATGGTCATTGTTAGGGATGGCAGACTATGCGTTTTATGTGATTTTTATACATTAGCACAAAAAATACGCATTGAAGTGTGCGCATACAATGTGCATTTTTGAAATACATTTAGACTATGTCATGCAAAGAAAGGATGTGGAAAGAATTGTTGGTATCCTGCGGAAAAGAAGCATGTAACGTAAAAACGAGACAGATTTCAAGTCCAGTATTCGAATCATCACTGTCAAAAATTATCTTGTTTTAAGATGTTTTCAAAAACTTTTCCTGTTTTTAGTTGTCGTTTTTTTGGTGTTTTTTTCTGTGGGGGAAGATTAAAGATGCAAGAATAACTTAAATATACAAGCTAGATGTTAACATCTTCATCGTCTGTGTTTACTGTAAGTGTTAGTGGTCAGTCATTGGACTTGTAATTAGAAAGAGAAATCACATCAGAATAGAGGGACCACCTGTCATCTACAGGGAAAGTAACACTAAGTGGCCATGGTATAGCGAAGGGTGGGGAAGTTTTGCACTAATACTAAATGACATAGTTGTTCATTTAAGTAGTCTGCTTGTATGATGTGCAACTTGTATTCGTTTTGCCCTCTGACAGGAGCGTAGAGAAAAGGATTTTTTGAAAATTTATAAGAAGCGCAGGTCTGATTATTATAGTCATCTTTCAGCAGCGCTTGAAACAGAGGCTGTCATTAATAGCATACTACTAACCGTAACGTTGCTCATCTTTCTTTGCGGTATTGGTGATGAGGGGTT
>JAWQUT010000487.1:365865-431774 GCA_033807755.1 Ellobium chinense
AAAAAAAAAAAAAATCGGGAATCATCGACCGTGTGTCTCTAAATTCCCCACAACTACGGAAATACATTATGGTGATTACGGTACCTAGACTATCTGGTGTTATATTCATAATATTATAAACATGAAAATTACTAGTTTCGGGTGACAGAATCCTTTTTCTTTTACATTATTGTTTCTTTTCTATAACCAGATTCCTCTAAATAAAGGAAATCCTTTGAAATAAGGAAGCCCTGGGTGCGCAAGCAGTACTCTTGCGCTGTGGAGTTTATAATCACTGTTTTCGCAACGTCTGCGTCTTCCCAAGACTGCCAGATTTTTTTCCTGGTGTTTAGCCAAATCGATGACAAAAAAGAGATCATATCAGATTATCAGCGGGCAAACCCGTAATGTAATCGTCCATATCTCATTCGTAGAGCGGGAGTGCATGCTAGTTTAGGTGTAATTTAGAAACATTTAGCACTACGGAAAAGAAATAAACATCCATATTTTTTGTTATGACAGAATTAAGCTTTGGCTCCTGTTTTAATGTTCATATGTTTTCACTAATCGCTGGGTAATAACTCTGGTTGGCTGTAACATCCGATTTTGAGCTTGAAATTGCACTGACACTTATAAGCTGACTCCTATTAAGAGTGTAAGAAAATGCTGTCCCCCGCCTCCACCCCTCGAACGAAAAGCCAAGATATCAAGTTAAATTTTTGTTACAAATCTCACCTCAGGGAAGTCAGATTTCTGAAATTTGGCACGAAGACCGCCAAACTGGCAACTTCTTATCTGCCCGAGCCGGCAGTTTTAATATTGGGCGATGCCGCATTTTAAAGTTCAACACTGAGTATATTTGCTGGTATCTAGTACCATTGGTCCGATTTTCGCGCTATTATTGGGAACCTGATGTAGGCTTGCAGTTATGTCATAATATAAAACATGCAAGAATAGAAACTAACAAACCAATATTACCATCTGCATCAGCTGTATCATTACTGTCTATGCAGGGAACACACACACCAACAGCACACACGCTAAACGTTAAAAACCTATCGCGAGTGTAGTTGCTTAAAAAAAATTAGGTTATAGCAGTAAGTATATACCATCAGTCAGTAAGAAAAAAAAGATATTTCGAACTAATGCCAGGTTTTCCTCCGAGTGCGTAAATATAATTCGTCACACAAAGTTCTAAAGATCTGAGGTTGCCAACATTTAGAGTACTCGGTATCGAGAAACTGGAATCGCAAAGTCTGCAGCCCAGCTGAGTCTGACATGCTAGCAGACAACAGAATGAACCCATCTAACTTCCAGGGTTCATTTTTTCTGTCGTCACGAAATGGATCCTTTGTAGGAGTGTGTAATGCAGTTGTATCTCATATGTACATTAAATACGACATAGTTGCAAGTCACTTGATCCCTAACTTCTTCTACCAAGAACACCTTAGGAGATATTCAGGTCGATCTTTGGGATAATCAGGGAATAGGACCGATCTTGTGGCTAAACAAAATTAATGTCGAAATGACCAGTCTAAATGAACTGCATCTACGCAAGAGCGGTCCTGTTCCAGGAGATAGTCTAGCCCGATCTTTAACTAGACTAGTCTAGTCTAGACTAGGAAAAAAAGTTCGCCAGGAAAAAAGTAATCTCATTTCAGTGCAGTCCTTCATTACTCCTTACAGCTAAAGCCATGTTCAGGAATTTTATTTCTCTTGAGTGTTGGGGAGGTAGGGGAGGGGAGGATGTATTCTCCATAGGTATTACATGTTCTGAAGAGCTCAACATTTTTTATTTAGACTAATTTTGTTTTGGATAGTTAGCAAGTTCTGATGTCTTCTTCGCCAGCCCTTGTCTGGTTACCAAGTGGAGGTGTTGGTTAAACAATAATAAAGGGCTAGAAATTGACCAAACACAGATATTGAAAGAGTGTACACATTCTCTCTTTCCCCATCCTCTTTCCCAACATTCAAGCAGAAAAAAAAGAAAAAGAAATTTTTGGCCATGCTTTGTTTTGTAGTGGCAGAGAGAAAGCTTTGATTTGAAATGAATTATTCTACTTTTTCCCATGGGATAGGAAGAAAGTGTAATGTTATTTTTGCCTTTTTTTTTTTTTTTAGTGAAATAGGGACTAGACTAGTCTGTAGTCTTAACTAATTATGGAAAAGTGTTTTGCTTTCTTGGAGTATATCACTGGTGACCATGAACATTACTAGAATTTGCATGCACCAAAAGCAGACCATAGACTGTCTTAACTCTCAGTATATTGTTATGTAAACCCTGTGATCACCCACTTTTTTCGTGATGTTAACTCTGTTTGTCATGTTAGTGGATGATTTCTTCATCACATGTTTGTCATTGCTTACGTGAGTTTGGCATATTTAGGTAAGGAAATTCTGGAAATATTCATGATGTTAGAAAATAAAATATATATGTACGTTTTTGGTTGTCCTCCTATATCTTCATTCACATTCAGCCTTTCACCTGTTCATTTGATCTGCTGTCACGTATATGAGGTTATGAAATTGGAGATTTCTTACATTTAAATTTTTAGTAACCTTAGGGAGAAAGGTTGAAACATACAGGAGTTATAGGAGAGGGGAGGAGGAGGAAGCAAAGAAGTGACTATGAGTAGATTGTGAGAGAAGAGTGCATGAAAGTGAGAATTTGTCTCTCATGACTTGGCAGTTCAAAGGTTGTCAGCTTTAATTCATCATTCATACAGAATTTTGTATTAAAAGAGAAATCAGATAGTTGAGATAGCCACTATGAAGAAATTTTGACATCGAAGATTTTTTAAATTGAAGATGTTAAGATTGCATTAATGAATTTACAGAACAAATAAACCCGACATTCTCCAGCGGCTCAAGTGAGTCATTGTATCATTTGTTTCATTGAAATTTGCTTTCAAAATATTGTTGGCTTTTGATGTCCACTTTTAGATTCATCCACCAAGAAAAGTAATCAGTATTTAGTCAATTTATTTTGGCAAACTCAATGTGAATGAAATTTTTTCTTTTCTATTTTGGTGTGTTTTTGAAGGCTGAAGCTTGATTTCATATTTAAGGTGTACATTTAAACCAAAAAACAAATGAAAAAAGGATGCTTTCTTGTTTATAAAGTGAGATCTGAAGATTTTCAGACTTACTTTGTCATTAGTCTTATTGTTGGTGAGTGTAGGCTAATACAGTGAAGCATGCACATGAATATGCTTGGGTCTACATGAAGATGAATCTGCTGACATCCTTGTCATTGGCATTAAAAGGAGGCTGCCATTGAGAGTAAATGACAGAGGCATCCTCTATGGCCGTACAATACAGATCTCAGCTTGATGTAGCAGTATGTCCTCTAATTTGTTCCACATTGAAGATGTATGTGATCACCTGTCCCACACTAAATATTTGCAGATTTATTAGTTAATAGTGCTTTAGGGTAACGGCCACAATTAATTAAAGTGTAGTTTTGCTGTATATGACCAGGAGACCAGTTATAAATTCAGAATTTTACATATGTCACATTTCATTGTGTATGGTTAGGTTGAATTTAGCTGTTGTATATCATGCATACGGATGTGCATATGGATGGATACAAGTTTTGCAGTTGTAAACAGTCTTGTGCTCAACATGAGCAATATATCAACTGTAAATTATCAAGAAAGGTCATGACATTATATTCTGTATATCATAGGAGAAAATGCTTCCACTAGGGTGATTAACAAGTCAAAGACTTGAGTTGAGTTAGGGAATGGATCACCCACAAAGTCATTTCAAATGAGATACCTCATGGGTAGAATTGATGAGGCCACTCTTGTGTATGATAACAAAAATGCAAAGCATCCTCGTTGATAATAAAATGTCCATTTGAAACATTTTGGTGTAGGCGGAGGATTTGGGAAAGAGTGTTCAAACAATGTGAGAACCAGTGCAATGGAAAAAGTTTGTCTTTGTGATTTTGTAGTGGTTGGGTAGAACTTGGCTTAACAAGTAAGTAAATCATTTTCTAGAGTAGGCATAGTCTATTTTCTGCTAATACGAGGTGGATGCATATGTTTATAGGAATAAACTACAGTGCAGAGCATGTGTAGACTAATCTGACAGCCAGAAGAAATGGATTCATTGCCTTACTCTTTAAAAGTTATTAAAAATTACATGTGGATGGCATGCTTCATTGTATGTTAAACTTAAAAGTTGTTTTTTTTTTATTAAAGAAGTATTTAAAAAAAAACCAAAAACAAACAACCTTGTCAAGGATCAAAGAAGAGTGAAGGCAAGAGTATCGAATACTATTCAAGCTCTTTCAGTCATTATGGTCCTTATCATATTTTTGAAGAAATCTCCTAAATGTTTCATTATTATCGTCATCATCACCACTATCATTATCATCATCTGTGTCAAGCATGAGAGCACAGAAGAGACATGTCTGTGTACTCATAGTCCCTTCTAGTTCAGCTTAATAGTGAGTTTAGCTACATGTATTTTGGTTTGCTTAGTTCTCCCACACTTTGGTGTTCCACTTGCTGCTATTCACTGAAATAACAAGAAATGAATCATATTAAAGTGCGCTTATAGGAGAGCATGAGATTGGCTGTGAACCTTATTTTGGAAACATAAACATGGTACATAAAAGACAAAATGAGAAATCTGCCGCTGAAAAAGCAAGAGTGGCGTCTGAACAAATTGATTTTTAAGGAGTCAGAATTGCGGGGAGGCTAAATTATATCTGAGTAATTTATTTGAAGGTAGGCAGGGAGAGTTAGAAATAGTATAGTCAGAGATTAGGCCAGTATGTGTGAAAAGGAATGGAAGAATTAAAGGATTATGTTGTCTGAGTAAGGAGAGAATTTAACATTTTCTCTGTGACCTTTTATCGGTGCAGTGTTGCAATTTTATATTATGTTCTGGCTAACAGCTTACTTTTGAGAAAATCGTTCATCTGGAGCTGGCAATCTAAATGACACTGTCATGTCAGAGAGACCACTGGGTTTCCATTTTTTTTATTCTCTCAAGAAAGCTGAAGCTGTTAGTACTGCTACCAGTGAATGTGCTTGGAATCTGCTGTTCTGTGAAGAAAAATCATATAATTACTAGATCTGAGCAAGTAACCAATGTAGAAAAGAAGTGAATGAATGATTTAATAAGAGAGACTGGAGTTTACAGAGTCTTGATTTCTTTGCATGACTGCATCTTGAGGCTTGCATGTTAAAGAAGTGTAATTGTGTAGCATTTGACCGTAGAGCATGGCTGCATCTTGAATGTAAATGGAACTGTTGAGCCCTGTCCTTAGTGCTGTCCTTGCACACTTCTTCTTTTCTTTCTGTCCTTTCATTAATAGCAAGTCATGATGCATTGTAAGAATTGCAAATAATTTATGATGAGCACTTCCTCTGATGCCCTATTCCCCCATTCATCTGTAAACAGACATTGAGAACATCAGGTTGAAGATTCAAGATGGCAACAGCAACTCCCATGGGGCAAGTAATGCTCATCCTGATGGGGCTAACAACCAGGTAAGGTTTATGATCAAGAAGAAAAGTGAGATTAAATTTTGGAGGGCAGTTTAAAAGGTAAGAGGGCAGTTTAAGAAGTAAGAAATTTGGGACATGAAATGTTGGGAAAACTAATTATGCATGTTCAATTTCTGAGTTTTCAATGGATTATGCAAAAGAAGAACAAAACTTAATTTTAAGAAGTTGATTGAGATACTAAAGATGGGTCAGGTACATAATACATTGTGTAGAATTACAGTATGTGTATTATCAACACCCTGCAGCAGACTGCGAGCATGTCACTTTTGGCAGTTCATGACAATAAATATGTTTTACCAAATGATGACATTCCACACTGGTATCTATCAGCATATAACAAAAGCCTATATACTAGAATAGAATAACATCTTTGTTTTGTATAGAAAAGTTAGTGAGAATAGATATTAGCTCCACCTTCCTAATTGCAGGCATGAAGTTGGGCTGCAGCAGTACACAGTAAACTGAAAGCATTTTCAGTGCCTGTCATAACTGTTTTTATATTACAAGCCAACTTCCAACAGATTACATTGACATACAAAGATTTACTTGTATATCACTACAGCAGTAGAAGCTAAGTTTGGCTTGGAGTTACATGTATTTTGGCCTACTTGGAGGAAATCATCTTTTGATGCCATTTAGATTTTGCCACATAGTGAATTTCTTGAGATGTGGAAAAGGTGGACAAACTGATTTCTTATTGCTATTGCATGGAGGACTCTAATTCAGTAGCATATCTCTGGGATTGAAATACCAGTAGTATAATGTTTGTTTAGCTTTTATCATATGGGCTGCACGTTGTGGTTGCAGGTCAGTGCTTAAACCGGTAAAATGAATTTGCCTGCAATATTTAAATAATAGTCTGTTAAGTGTATACTCCTGGGTCTTATCTTCTAATCAGCCTGAACTTTCAAAATCACAGTGTTTTTTACAGTTCAAGTAAGTGATATAGTGGTACAAAGCAGTTGTCAACAATGGCTGTCTTTTAATGTGTGATATCCATCAAATCTTGATGGTGTTTAATGAGCTTAGGTCTTGTGACCCTCTGCACCACCTAATATTCATGTTTTCGGCTGTCGAGCATAACATTCAGGGCAGGTTTCCATAATGATTGACGTATATGGCACTGAAAAATCATTTTGGAATTTGGCAGAGAGTAACTTTTTTAAGGATTTAATTATTAACAGTGTTGAATTTCACATGGTCTTCCCAACAAATCTGTGTCCTCCATGTTGGAAGCTATTGGCTATGGCTTTGACTGTGTTTTTGTTTTCACTCAAAAGTTTTGGTAAAATCATCTTGTGTTCTCTTCTATAATCGTAGGTTCCCAACAAGCTGGAGTCATCTGTTGATGCTGGAGAAGATCCAGAGCAGAAGATGAAAAGCAGTGGTGGTGGTCGAAAAGAGAAATCTGTCCTTCAGTCTAAGCTAACACGTTTAGCCATTCAGATTGGATATGCTGGTAAGTGAGCTGTTCTCATTTTTCTGGTACATCTGCTTTTGAGTAAGTCTCCAAGTTCACCTGTTTGAATTAGGATATTACCGTGCTTCAGCACAATTACAACTGTATTGAAACTTTCTGAACAGTAAATAAATGGGTAGATGGTTCCTATCAATTTCCCCAGGCAACATCCATTAAGACTGCTCTTCCATAATTCAAAAGCTGTTAAAGGATTTTTAACTTGCAAAACATGTACATGGGATTTCCTAGTCTTCCGTCCTTGTTAAATCTTCTTATGCTGGAAATTGGAAGAGAAATCCTATGTTTTATAAAATTTGGTTGTAAGTGAGTCTTACTTTTTCATAGTTATTGCTGCACAATACTTCCTGTAGTATTTGTGTGCATCAGCGTGAGTGAAAGACTAGAGACAGATTACCATTGTTTTTGATACATGCTCTTACTGTCTACCAGCATCAAAGTATAGGACCTTTCTACCGGTCCTTTCTACCAGTCCTTTGTTGTATTGAACAAAGGAGACACTTTGTAGCCTTTAATTTTCTGCATCTGTGATTAATCTGAGACCAAAAAAAAAGTGCCTTCATAGCATGGCCATAGCCTCTGAGAGCAAAGGGTATTAAGCTTCACCAATTTCCTCCCATGTCTTGACCTTTTTATGATAGCAAAAAAGAAACTATTTTTAGTTTCAGCTACATCATTAGAATTTCAAAGCATCCCTGAGCTAATATGAGTGAGGCTGTTGGAAAGTGAAAGTTTGTAAGTGTTATCCATCAATAGAAATATTTATGTGGTGTGTAATACGATTGATATTAATGTTCATTGTTGTCAAGGAAATCCCATGGAATAAGATTTGTCCATTTTAAAGCCTGTTTGCCTGTTAAACCTTTTCAGAAATGCATATGGTGACTCGTCAGTATGAACCTACACAGACATGCAACCTTGAGGGCATCACTAATTATATTGATTTGATCTCTTTTTTTTGTTTTTTTCAATTCAGGTACGGCTATAGCTGTGCTTACAGTGGTCATACTCATTGTGCAGTTCTGCATTAGAGAGTTTGTTGTTCGAGGCAACTCATGGAAAGCTGAAGACACCACCAAGAACATCGAGATGTTTGTTAAATATTTCATCATTGGTGTTACCGTATTGGTGGTTGCTGTACCTGAAGGCTTGCCCTTGGCTGTAACCCTGGCCTTAGCCTACTCTGTCAAGGTCTGATAAGTAGTTTTCTTGTCTTTTGTATATGTTCAAATGCATTTATAATGAAAACATTTATTATGAAACTAGATGAGTGATATTTTAAAACTTTTCACAAGTCCTGACATTTCTTATATATTTTATTATGCATATGACGAAATGCAACTAATGTTAATGGGAATTTGAATTAAAATAGCCCAGCCGATATTACCCTTACCACCCCTCACGTATTCGTCTCAAATATAGACAAAGGCTGGTAATTCACTGTTAATCAGTTGCATCATGATCCTTCCTAACACATGATCTTGGTTGCTCTGCTAAAAGCTAGACTGAGGCAGGCAACTTTTATTTCTCCATATTGCTAATCTTATTATAGACAAACCATGAATGTCAGTTATTTTCCCATAGGAATCTGTAACTTTAGGCCCATAACAACCCAATAATTGTCATAACATTGAATGTTAATGTCATTTTATGTCAAGGCCTACATTTACTGAATTTTTATTGGTTGTACATTTTAAAAAAACATTCATTTCTGTACTAGGAAGTACTGATTTTATGAATAAATGGTATGTAATTGTGGATAAATCTGAGATTATGTGAGATAGGTTGTATTACTTTCCTTAAATAACATTGTTCATCTCTTGCAATTTTCCCAGAATTTTTATATTTGCTTGAGTGCTACCCCCTGCCACTTCAAATGACTATAACTCAGGTCATAATAAGGTTAACTAAAAATGAAGTAAGCATTCACATGATGCCAGTTGCTTGATTGGCTGCATAACATATTTTTAATTTCCTTCATGTGTGCATTTCCCAATGTATTAACCTTTTGATGCATTTCTTCCCACAGAAAATGATGCATGATAATAATCTTGTAAGACATTTGGATGCTTGTGAAACTATGGGCAATGCGACTGCCATTTGCTCAGATAAAACTGGAACACTGACCACAAACAGAATGACAGTTGTCCAGAGCTACATAGGACGTAAGTTTGTAGTCTGTCTTTACTCACTTGTTTAAGTTGTACAGTACATAGCACATTCTAATGCGCAGCATAAGTGTGACGTGATGTTTGAATCATGTGTGAGAGAATGGACTAGGATCTCTAACAGAAGACATTTCTTAAATAGAATGGTGGACGCAAACATTGCAGATTAATTTACGGCAGACAGTCCTAATTTAAAACTTAACTCAGAGTTGCCATCTCTCACGAAATTTTCATGAGGCTCACGAAAAATCGCCGAATCTCCTGCATTTACGAAAAATGCGGTAATCTCATGAAATATCCGCCGGCGTTAAGAGAAAAAAAAATTCTTGGCACACAAAACAAAGTTGACACCGGAAGCATAACTGGTAAACATTCGGTCGGCCAAAAAAAATTTTTTTTTTTTGCTCACAATTCCCGCTTTCTTTTCTTTGTTTAGTCAGGCAAGGCTGTTATTTGATTAGACAAGCCAATGTGTCATATGCTTAGTGCTTTGCCTTGAACTTAGGCCTAGGCCTACCTACCCTCTCATTCAAATCGACCGCAAGTTGAATCGCGTGTGTTGTTAGCCTACAAGAATTTTGCATGGACTTTTAAAGTTAGACCTAAATTAGATGGAGATCTTGACAAGTTATTATTCTTATTATCTATTAGATTCCAGAACACATGTGTCAGTGTGGACAGTTTTAAGAATTGTAGAATTGAGCGTTTTTCCTTGATTCTAGATCTAGATTAGATCGGCCATATTATTAGATCGCGTATCGCTTGATCACTGACTCTGTGTGTGATAGCCAAGCTGAAGTGTGGTTTTATTTCAGTATTTTCTTTTATCTAGACCCAAACGATATCTCTAGATTCTGGCCTTGGGCTCAGAAGACAAAAACTGTTGATATTTGTATTTAACTCTAAATCTTAGACCACTAACTTACTTAGTCTTACTAGAATCTAGGAAAGTGAAAGATGTCAGCAAAAAGGAAAACTGGCGTTGACAGTGACAGTCAAACAAAAGTAGCAGCTAAGAAATACAAAGTATGTTTAGGCCTGAGTATACAAGAGCACATTATGTCATGAGTTTTTTGGGGGTTTTTTTGCCGATACGCTGTCTCCCCCAAAAAATTCAAATCTCACTAAAAAATTGTGCAAATCTTACTAAAAAATTTTTTTTTAGGTTGGCAACTCTGTTAACTCATATGTATGGTTGTTGTATTATTGTTATCTGCCATACCTGTAACGTGTCCTCACTCTGATCTCACACTTACACTTACTCTCAATGGGATTTTACATCTCTTTTTTAGTATACTTTTGTTTTGAGATACTGTCTGATTGAGTAATGATTTTAACACAGCCTTTCCAATATGTTTTGATTTCAGAGAAACATCTTAAAACAGTCCCAAACTTCTCAAGTATTAATGACAAGCTTGGACAGTTGATCTTGGAGTCCATTGCCATCAATAGTGGCTATACTTCTAAAATAGAGGTAAGTTTTATCTATAGGTCACTAGGAATTCAAGGATATCAACATTGGAAAATTTACATTTTTTATAAGTATATGAATTTCAGACCTTTAATATTTTTGTGTTCACTTGCATTTTAATTGTATTTTGAAGAAGTTTTATTAGTTCAGTTGTGTCTGTTGTTTGGTGGCTGTTTGCTGGTTATCAGCCATTTCTTTTATAACTTGATCCAATCTTTCATAGTGTTCAGTGAGACAAAGAAAAGCACACTCTTTAAAACACACATACACGCATTCACACGCGCATGTGCGATATATTCAAGGTTACAAAATGAAAATTTTTAGCCATTATGATTTTTTTGCTCAAATATTTACTAAATTTACTTAGAACAGCAGTTTTACAATTTTTTTAAATTTTACTGACCCTGCATCTTGAACACACAAATCAGATCCATTGTCACATATAATTTATTCGTCAGAATCTAAATCATTTAAGACCAGATCTGGCTTATTGTCATCAGTACCAGACCTTTGAGAAAGACAGAAAAACTCAAAAATATTATAGTCTGTTTGCTGTCACAAGCACCTTCCACAACTAGTATATGAAATAAAAACCATATTGTTTTGCAGCATTGGTCACATCTGGTAAAACTTTTCCTGGTAGCAGTAATGATAATTGGATAATAATTCTGATGGACTTGGGCCAAAGATGATGGGGTGAAGGATGGGGGAATATGATACAGTTGTACACAAAAAATACTAAGTTTGATGAGAACAAACAGGTTTGCCTGTTTTCATTTGGGGTATCTAGTGTATGGAAAGTACTTGCTAGCAATCCTGGTTGTCTTTCACGCCTGCCTTTTTTACTTTAGCATAGATTTTGCCATATAAATTGAGTTTACCAGGAACTGTAGCTGGTGCTAATGAATAGGGAAATAGGGATCATACCCTACATAACTTTTCACTGTCCTCAGCAACCGGAGTCAGAAAGAGAAGGGGAGCTGGCAAAGCAGCTTGGAAACAAGACTGAGTGTGCCCTCCTGGGATTTGTCTTGGCCATGAATCAGAGCTACGAAAGTGTGAGTCGTTGACTTCTAACAAACAGAGTATTTTGTATATTGTTTATATGTTTGTCAGGGTCTTTTCACTGGCATATACATTAAGTAACTTCTTTCTTTCTTTGTAATTTTAATACTTTAAATTGGGGGGGGNGGGGGGAACGGGTCCTGAAAGTGAAGTTCTAAACTAGTTGAGATGGGCAATTTTAACCTATATATCCAGATTCAGCGTGTCCAAACTAGTGGAAAACAGTCATAAAAATTTGAAGTTTTCTTATGGCCACCATGACAGTACCGCCATCTTGAATTACTGCATCGGAAAAATGGTCATTTTCAAAACCCTAAGGCGCCAACATTGTTGAACAAAACAATCTGAAATTTGGTACAAATACATTTCAACATCTGTTAAACAAGGGTATGCATCGGTTTTTTTTTAATGTCTGTAAAAGGTAGTCAGCTATATGTACATGTAGAAAATACAGATTTTTCCTCAATTTTTTTCACCAAAACCGCTTGTTTTCTTTAAAAAAGAAAAAAAAGCAATGCATATTGTTATTTTACATGGTTCAAGGAAGATAGATACCAATTTTCAAGTCAATCGGTCCAAAGCCTTGGGGAAATAAATGTTCAAAAAAAGAGTTTTCGAGAAAATAACATTTAAAAGTGATAAATGTTTTTTTTTTAACACTTACTGATGACAAATTGTGGTCTGAATGCTTCAGAATTGTCCTGCTTGATAGGATAGCTCTCCCTCTTCAGCCTTCTCTTGTCTGGCCTTTTCTCATGCTTCGGCGATACCGTTCTTGCACCGATATATTCCATTTTTGTGTCTGTAAAGGCTCCACAAATTTGAGTTATGTTTACTGTTTTAGTAATGTTTGGATATCATATTTTGGTGACCCCCCTTCAGGAAAAGGGTCATTTAGAGGGGAAAGGCGTTATGATAGGCTATCTAATGGGTAAAATCATATGCAGAAATGGTTGAACTTGACGAAAATGGAATAATGGCAGAATCTGTATTTTATTGAAATCTTCTAATTTCAGGACCCGCCCCCACCCCCCTTAAAAGGCATCATAGTGTTTAATTATTAATGGTTAGCTTCTTGTCCTTATATCAGAGGATTTAAAAGTACACTATGAGCTCAGTTGCCATTCTTGAAGTTTACGAGATTACATTGTTGCTCTTTCTTTTTTTTTCAGTTTATGTATATTGCATTGGAAGACAATAATAAGTAGACACAGGTGATAGGTAAACTGTAAAGAAACATTGTTAAATACGCAGTAGTAATCTGTATGTATATAGATTAGGGTTAAGTCACTACATGGTCACAGCTCCTCTCTTTACGTATAAACCAGGTGTATTTCAGTCTCAACTTCCTTCTTTGTTTTCCCAAGAAATGCAAAAGCACCGTGACATTACCCACATCTATCTTAAAATCCAAAAATCTACAAATTGTAGGACGTCACTGTTCAAATAATGGTGAATGAAATACATGATACAAAGCTAGATGGCGCAGTTAGGTTTACCCACAAGACTTAATTCCCGATTTTTGGACAGCGTTCTTTTAATTACGCAACTCTCTGTAAGTTCACAGTTAGTAGACTTAGTTCAGTTAACTTCTCCACCCTACCTATTGCTGAGATCATCAGAGTCCAGGTAGTAAGATTTTAGTATTCCATTCTGTCTAAATTTTGAAAATTTGTTTTCTTATATAACTATATATCGTATGACATAAAGACAGGCATATACCTTATTAGTCAACACACCTGACATAGTATAAGTGTTCATAGATTAACTTTATGTTTCAGAATTATGCAGTATGAAATACAATGTTTCATTAAACATGCAGTATACAATATAGTCAAATATTGAAAATAACTGTTCTTGGTAAACAGTGTATAAACCTATGGTGATTGAGAAAAGCCTGTCTGAAATAGAAAGGTAACTGATTGCCTTATTTGCCCCTCATTGAATGACATGTTTGTCTTCACAGATCCGAGCAAGGTATCCTGAAGAAGCTCTGGTCAAGGTTTACACATTTAACTCAGACCGGAAGTCCATGAGTACTGTCATCGAAGTTGATAACAAAGAAAACACATTCAGGTTTTTCTGTAAAGGAGCCTCAGAGGTGGTAGTCAAAAAGTAAGTGTCATGGGAAACTGCGTTTTACTTACATGTGTAGCACTTTTTTTTTTGTTTATGCTAAACGCAGTGCTTTGTTCTGTTACTTGCTACTGCATTTAAAGTCAGCAGTCTATTGCTAGTAACTATTGTTTTTACCATTTACAGCTATTGCTCTTCTGTTTTCCTTTGTATTATCGCTGTATAGTATTCAATTTACTTGTAAGCCTGATCAGGAATACATCACTTCCAAAAAAATTTTGCATTCCTTCTAAATTTTAGTATTCCTTTATACTTTGGCTATTTCATACTCTTTTAGTGCAGTTGGAAAAACTTTCCAATATATCCAGACTATTGTAGTAGATATGAAGCAAATAACAGAGCATACTTTTGGGCATGGAATAAAATTATGTGGTCACAGGCAGTTATACTAGGAGCATGCCTGCCATTAGAAGTGGATGTGCATATCAAAAATAATTTTCTGTTTTCAAGTACTTTTTCTCTCTCAAAATTATCTGCCCACCGAGCGAATTTCGCAAACAAAGAGCATCATTCTGTTGTCATGCGCATGTGTTGTGTGACGTAGTAAGGAGACCTACAGTGACTGGGATTTGGCCCTTACATTTAGAGTTATTCCCCTTCCCCAAACAAGAGTGGGTTGTGACAAAAATGATGACATCACTTAAGTTCCAGCAGATACAGACACCTCTATCTGACAACATATTAATTAGCCTTACATTTAGGCTCTGGTCATCCAAATTTAAAAGTAAAAGTTATCCGTGTAAGCCAGGTAAAGTATTCTGCATTTTAAGTGCCTCGGCAGATTTTGTTTGGCAAATCTATTGCTTACAGTGGAATTAAAAGATTCACACCTACGTGTTGTCACCCATCTGCAGAGCACTGGCTAGATAGCTTGGCCATGCAAGTAGAAGATATTTGATGTACGCTTATGGCCGCCATGCAGGAAGTGGTTATAAGAATTTGGATATCACACATTCTGTAACTCTGTGGGTTGTTTGGAGGCAGGCAGAGGTGTTATATCATGTTGACACTTGAAAGACTGTTTCCCTGGAATAATGGGGTATCGTATGAGTTAACATGGTCTGTAGGGCGATTCAGCTTTCCTTTAACCGGATCTTGAAATTTCTGCACAAATGCATCTACTTGCATGCAGTTATTGAACCACTTGTGTTATTTGGTGAATGTCTGACTGATTAGGTGGACTAGAGTATTTGCAAACTGATGCAAGGATGTTAAGTTTGTTAATAATCTGGCTGCATTTATTTGATATACTTTTATTCTATACTCCATTCATTCTTGCTTTTCCTCAGATGTGATTATATATTAGATGCCGATGGAAAACCATTACAATTCACTCCAAGTATGCAGCAGAAAGTGGTGGATGAAGTCATTGAACCTATGGCCAGCGATGGCCTAAGAACCATCTGCCTGGCTTACAAAGACTTTGTTTCAGGTAAGTCATGTGTTGGTTTTAAAGTTATGTTCATCTCTGCCCTGTTTCACTTATGAACCTATCCTGCAGAAGTGCAGCATTATGCCAGTTATTGCTCATGATCACTGTTAGATCTCTTCTTGAAAATTACCATAATGGTCTTAGTTTTGCAATACCCTTGTCATCAGATAAATATTTATATTGCTGATTCAGAGTCCAGTATCATTATTCCTTGGAGATATTAATGCATGAATCAATGAAGTCACTTGTCAAGGTAAATTAAAGCCACATGTTCTGAGGACCTCAACATCAAGGAAAGACTTAAAGATGAATTCTACATTATTCTGAAATTTGAGTAAGTATGCAAACTGTTGAATTATTAGGCTTTATTGATTTACTCATAATTATACACTGCTGTTGCTCCAGGTGAAAAGGCAGTGAATGAGGGAACTCTGGATGGTATTGACTGGGATGATGAGGCCAAGATAATGGTGGGATTGACATGTGTCTGTATTGTTGGCATCGAAGACCCTGTCAGAGAGGAGGTTTGTTTTGGATTTTTCTATAATTTATGATGACAGTTGATATTATATTTAAGTTCACAGACTAACAGGATGATCAGTAGTTACTTATTCTCTGTATGAATATACAAAGCACATTCCCTTACATTTGATGTCTTTGTTTTTGTATTTTTTTTTTTTTTTTTGCTGATACTAGGATTCACTGTGGGTGGCACTTCGATTATTATTCAGTGTGTCAGACTGTTTACTCATGTAACCATGACACACTTAAATAAATTGAAGATTGCCTGCTCTTATAATTTGTACATTTTCATAATCTCCCTCAAGCGACTGAGAATGCATGGGGAAAAGAGATAAAGTAACCCGAGCCCAGATTTTTAATGACACATATGTAATGTACTGGTAATTCTGGTGGTATTGATATTTTGTGGTCAGGTAGCAGGTTGTTATCTCAGCCTGTATCATGAAATGACCATATCATGACCTTGGTACAATTAAATGTAACTAACAGCATTCAGATTTTACAGAACTTAACACTGTTTCAGTTTCAGTGCATGGCCACACATGTAACAAATTCTGGATTTGTGCAGATTTTAAATCAATGTGCACTTGTAAAGACTACATGAAATCATGTTTTAAAAAAATGAATTTTGTAAAATGCAGTTACAGAGCTATTGCACCTAGGTTACGATAGGTTGACCACCTAAATGGTTTATTCCTTGAGTTTCTTAAACTGATTGATAAATTAGGTGTATTGAAATTATGTGTTAACATAGTTTATATTACCTATCCATATGTTGAATGAGAGCTACTCAGACATAACCAAGAATCTTGGTAGCACAGCTTATCTTTGCTATGCAAGATTCCAATAGTTGTGCTGTTCTATATCTTCTCTGGTTTTGCCCAAAAAGTGCAGAGTCTGTGTTTGTTACATGGAAATTATGCAAAAAAAGTGTGGAGACTGCAGACGGGCAGTAATAAATGCGTGAATAGTGAGATCAAAACTCGTCATGAAAGAAACAATTAAAGAATTTAATCAAATAAATCAAGAATAAAAATCTTATGTTACAGTCTGCATAAATGGGCTTGAAAGCTGAATTTGTTACCACTTTTTTAGATTTAGCTTGGAAATCAGTTACTTACAGTGTTGGGGGACTCAAGGCTTCTGAATTGAAAGTTCTGTGTAACAGGCTTTGTGATATTTGTACATTAGGGTGATGCTCTACTATTCAGAGAAATATATTAAACCATAAAACATAAATCACTGTGGTCATTGTGGCATAAAAGATCTATAATGCAGTATGGCTTTGAAATAATTTTTGTAAGAGTGTGACTCTAATTGCTCAGAATATGTGGTCTTGGTGTTTTGATAGGCCTTAAAGTGTATCTGGCCTACCTTCATAGAAAAGAGATCCTGACAGAGGGTCATGTTACAGATTTTAAGAGACAAAGTGCTGCTATTTTCTATAGGTACCAGAAGCCATTCGAAAGTGTCAGAGGGCAGGCATCACTGTGCGTATGGTGACAGGAGACAACGTAAATACGGCTCGTAGTATTGCATCCAAATGTGGAATCTTAAGGCCGGGAGAAGAAGGATTGGTGCTAGAAGGGAAAGAATTCAACAGGAGGATCAGAGATCCGCAAGGAGAGGTGAGAAGTAAACTGAGAGAGGACTGTTTCTCAGACTGGCGTGCAGTTTGTGACCCTTACGCAGAGACCCTATATTTCTATATAAGAAAGTCTAATTAACAAGGAAGTTAAAGTCAGAGAGGACTTTTAAAAATGCCTGGAAAATCTCTATTAGTGATCGCTTCAGCTTCAGGGCAGGCTGATGATTGAGTTGACTGCTCATGAGCTCTGATAAAAAATGCAGTATTTCTTTTACCATGAAAAATGTACATATATCCTATTCTCTGAACCAGAACTGTACAAAACAGACCCAGATTTTCTTTTCTTTAATTCATTGTTTTGTTGTTAATCTTTATAGTTGCTATACATGACAGATTTCTTTACATTGAGTTGATCTGACTCAGCGTCTCTGTATTTTTCAATTTAGCATGTTCCCCTTTCATTTTGTAGCAAAATGCATGTAGAGTTTGAATGAGCTTTTATCGTCAACAATGCAAGTACAGTTAAAACTCAGAGCCCTGTAAATTTTTAAGCATAACTTGGGCCTCCTATATAAATCACTGAGATGTAACTCCAGTAGATATGTGGAGGCATACTTTCATGGATGTGTGTCTGAGTGTCGGATGATAAATTGTGTAAGTGCAGTTATCTGTATATATTATTACAAATTTTCATCCATATGTGGCGTTTAATGTGATTTTAAAAGACTGAAATAAAGATGTTTCACATCATACTCTATCTTTTCATGCTGATATCAAGGTGAGCCAAGAACTTATGGATCAGGTGTGGCCTAATCTGCGTGTATTGGCTCGCTCCTCACCACAAGACAAATACACATTAGTCAAAGGCATCATCGACAGCAAGGCCTTAGCAACCAGACAAGTGGTAGCTGTCACTGGCGATGGCACAAATGATGGTCCTGCCCTGAAAAAGGCTGATGTTGGCTTTGCTATGGTTGGTCTTCTTGAGTGCTTGTTTTTTCTCTCAGCTAGGCTCCCTTTCAGTTCTTGTTTTTACTCATGGAGTTGGTTATGGTTACATGGGTGTCTGCTAATTCAAACTCACTTTGTTGTCTGTGGCATTATTAAGTGACAAGACTAACACCCCATTTTACAAATGGGCAGGCAGACAACGCGCCAGCAGCGAAAGAATACCTAGCGCACCAAAAAGCATCATAGACGAATGCATTAGACTCCGTGAAAAAGTTGGATGATTGGCAAATCGGGCGGATTGAAAAGATCTATTGGAGATTGTATTTCGTTGCTATACACATTTTTTTTTTTTTAAAAAACGGGTAAAAAAAATAAGGAGGACTGATGTGTATAGTTACCTTTTGTGTATTTTTCTACGAATTTAGGTGAAAACCGCATGTTTTTACGTTACGTAGTTCTCAAGAAATCTGTGACACAAATTTGGCAGAAGCGTTTTATTAATATAGATTTAAAGGCTGTAATCTCAAGCACAGATGTAGGAATACACATCTAAATGCCACTCTTTGCATAACTCAGATAAAAAGCTTCTATAAATCTTTAATCATAAAACAGAGCTTTGTGTCTATGCAAAATGTCCACATTTAGTGCAACACATAAGCAGCTGATTAAAGACAAACATTAAGCAAGAAGAAGTAATGCCTTCATTGGCACCCAAGTAGAGACCATAGGAATTTCAGAGACTAGAGGGAGGATTGTGGTTACTGTATATGTGGTATATTTTTGGCAAGGGGTACCCTTACCATCACCCTGAATCTTGTTCTGTTACTTTGGCAGAATGGAGATGAATGTAAGCAAAGCTTGAGATCTCATCATTACAGATTCTACTGACATTCTAAAGGATTAAATGTGGCAGTATTTGAAGTCTGAATCAGAAATCAACATATTTTAAGTGACTTTGTATTATTGAGGATATTTTTAGTGAAAAATACACCCATGGTATCTTCAAAGATAGTTTAAACCCTCAGCAGGAAAGAGATGCATTCAGAATTGTTTCTTTTTTTTTTGTGTGATTTGCAGGGTATTTCTGGTACTGACGTTGCCAAGGAAGCTTCTGACATTATTCTGACAGATGACAACTTCACGAGTATCGTCAAGGCTGTGATGTGGGGGAGAAATGTCTATGACAGCATTGCCAAGTTTTTGCAGTTTCAGCTCACTGTCAATGTGGTGGCTGTGCTGGTAGCATTCTTCGGCGCCTGTATTATTAATGTGAGTTGACCCTTCATGCAACATCAACCTAATTATAAATTCACTCTGTCATACTATTATTGTCGAATCAGAACTGTCAGTGTGAGTAAATATCAAAACAAACAGTGTCACAAAGTTCATTTGATATTATTCAGATGCAGTGTAGTCATATTCGTATGGAGCTGCAGAAATTATATGAAACTATCAGAAACACTGTTCCAGAGTCAAGGGAAACTACTTTACTGTCTTTCCTCAGTAGACTGCAAGGAACAAAGGAAATGAGTTTTAACAAACTGAGGCTTTTCAAATGTTATTCAGTAAGTAATAAAAGACACTAAAACAAAACAGGTTCTATCTTGTGAGAAAATGAACATGATACATGGAATGGTCTGATAAATAAAGTATTGAATAACAGCTTATTTATTCATGTATCTTTTGGTTTACTAACTTTTAACAGTTGCTGAAACTGTTAAAGTATGGCATTATGTGACCTTTCCCTTATGTGTTGCTCTCTCTCCCTCTCTCCTTGCTGATGGAATGCAGGACAGCCCTCTGAAAGCCATTCAGATGTTGTGGGTGAACTTGATCATGGATACAATGGCCTCGCTTGCTCTGGCCACAGAGCTGCCCAATGATGAGCTTTTGCTCCGCAAACCATATGGCCGCACCAAGCCTCTCATCTCTCGCACAATGGCCAAGAACATTCTTTGCCATGCAGTTTATCAACTCACAGTCATTGCTGTTTTATTATTTAGGGGTGAGTATGGTATCAGCGCTGGACACATGGATTCCACTTTTTCAGAAGGTATTCAGCTTGTGGATGTGAAACTCATGGACGTCTGATATTTTTTGTCCAGGATGAGTCATTGGGCCTAGCAGATGGTGGAAATAGAAACAGTCTGTAAACCTCCATATTCTCATTTTTTCATTTAAGTGATGCTTGGTTTCTGGCTTTAGGTATAATTGTGGTTACTAATTTCAGGATTCACTGCTTTACTTGAGTAGCACATACAGTGGCAGGCATTATGAAACATGAGACTGGCAAAGATCATACAAACAAAGATGCAAGTTTTGCAGCTGTTAATATCACACTAAAGTTAAAATAGTGAGGTCAAAGATAAGATTAAAGTGTGAAGACAGGCATATTGCAGTAGCTGTAGCTGTGTGCAGAATCCTTACATGACTTAAAGCACTGCAGTAACCATAGGAAACTCCCAAACATAAGTAATGTTCACTTTAGTTAATAATGCAGTACATTAATGAATGTATGCATTATGCATATGGCCACTAGTGCCATAAGGGAAAGGTGATATTTAGTGAAGTTACACAGGCCTTTGCTCAGAAATAGCATGGAGCTGAACTGCAGACAGGTGGGAGTTAAATTTGAAGCACTGTATGCCATCTGCAGGATATTGATTTTTCTTGCTTATAATACAACTTCAGGTCCAGGGCTCCTGGGTATTGATGATGGAGTCCAGGATGTGGACAATGTGCATGCGCCTCCCACAGCACATTTTACTATGATCTTCAACACCTTTGTCATGATGACCTTATTCAATGAGATCAATGCACGCAAGATTCACAATCAACACAACATTGGTGAGGGTATCATCAGGAACCCTATCTTCATAGGGATCTGGATAGGCACCCTTGTTGCTCAGGTGAGATACATATAAAGAGATAATGTGATCAAGTATTTGTTCATCATGTAGAACAGATTCAAAAATTGAATAATTTGCTTTGGAGAAAATCACAGAGGGTTCTAGCAAATTAGCATGTATGTTACATTATTTTAATGACAAACTGTCATGGCATGATCACATGAATGAAGCCATGGAAAGTTCCTACAATTTAATGAAATGTGAGGGGCATTTCAATTCAAGAATAATTCATTGCTTTTATATTTCGTAGGTCATCATCGTTGAATTTGGAGGAGTTGCTTTCCATACCACAAGCTTGAATGCATCACAGTGGATGTGGTGTTTGTTTTTGGGCTGTAGTGTCCTGTTGTGGGGGCAGGTAAGTCTTGTCTTTTTTTTTGTTTTCTCTTTTCCATTCAGTAAACTTTTCTTTCTTTGATTTCTACAGTTTTCTGTTGCATTGTCGTTGTCCTGTCATAACAGTGCTAGGTTATTTTCAAACTTTTTAAGTCGCTATTTTCTTAGCTATGAAGTTAAATGTTCACTGCCAATGAGTTTTCACTATTTTTTCTTTCCTTTAGTTCGTGACAATGATTCCAGACAAAGCTCTGCCGTCACCTAAGTGGTGTAAGAAGACAAAGGAGGAAGACGACGATGAGATCGAAGGTGACCATGAGCCAGATGATCCTGTCAGTGGGCGCGGTCAGATTCTGTGGGTACGCGGTCTCACGCGCTTGCAGCAACAGGTAGGCATTTCTGTTGTGGCTTTTCCAGCTTTTAATGTGGTTACTTACTGTATATATATACAATCCTCAGCCCTCTCTTCTTCATCAGTCATCATCAGTGGTCGTAGCTTTCCAACAATACACTGGAAAGATACTTTTATCACAGTGCAGTTCTGCCTTTTGCAACTCTTGAGTCATTTTCCCCATTGGTGGAGTTTTATCAGCATCAGCTGATTATGTATGCTAATGCTAACAAGAAGATCTTTGTGACTGCTTCTCTTTGATCCATGTTGTCTATAGTCCTTTGCTGTCAGTAATGAGCACTTCAAGGTTATATCCATTGTCTTGCTTTCGTCTGCATAAGTTTTCATGGTGAAGGAAGGAGACACTCATGCCCCAGTGCAAATAAGCATCATGTGGAAGAATAAAGTAATGCTGTGTTGGCACATAGAGAGTTAGGTTCTTCAGTCTTGTTTACAGATTCTGTATGTCCATTACTCACTGGAATACTCCATATTTGCCTTGTAGATGCGTGCGCCATTTCCCTTCATCATTCATTGTCTGTGCTCTTACGAGTTTGGTGTTTTCTGTTGCACTCAGCAGTCTTGTACACTTGTAGTACTTCACAGATCAATCTGTCAGATCAACCTGTCATCTAACAGATGGTAAATCTAAGAAAGTGAAGCTATGCTCTTATCCTGTTCTGATAGCACAGATGTTGTACTGCTCTTTCTCCAGACTGTCAGAAATTTTTTTTTTTTATCCACAATGCTTTTCTAGAAACTATTTACTCTTCAAAAAAAAAACATATTTGTCTATACTTCACTGTGAAAACTTGCATTGGTATCTGTCACTATCCCTCACTCTTTCCAAATACTCCAGTGCTCAGTGTATCAGTATCACTCCCTAATTCAGGTTTCTACTTTCAATATCAGTATTATTGGTCGGACATTTCTTGTTGCTGGCTTATATTACCACCATTACTCCTCATACTTCAACTGAGATTAGCTAAATAGAGATTTACAGGAGTTATGGAGGTTCTCTAGTATGGAGTAAATCTGAGTTGCTATCAATCAGTGCTGCTTGCTGAATAGTGTGTTGTGGACTACTAACACCAACAGAATTGCAGTGGTCTCCAGTTGGTGTTTGTGAACAAATGTGGACCATGTGCACTGGACTGACATGTTACCGATTACTCATTGTTTGCTCAGCCATGGCAAAGTGTGGGAGCCAGTGTTCATCTACTAACACAGCATTGAATCTGGAATTTTGGATTTCTAATCTGTGTGAATATCAAGCAGCTTGACCCGGAATGTTGTGGTGTGGGTTGTTGGTATACTGTATAATCAGTCGCAAAGAAGGCTAAGAAATGATGCATCTTCATTGTCTTGCCTAGTTCATACAGTGCATCTAAATAATACTGCAACTCTTGACCTTTTACTATGATCATACATGTGCAGTATGTTTAAGTTTTTATTATATCAGGTGTCGCAGAATGCATAAAATATACTGTTCATTTCCTATGTACTTTTATGTGATCCTTAATTGAGTAGAATGTCTAGATGTTTTTAATCTTCTACTAGCTTATGATGTCTGTATATTTCTTCCTTTGTAGATGTTTCTTTAATGCGTTTATCCAATTTAATTCTAGTAGACAGAAACCTTAAAGACCTTAGTAATTTCAATAGGACCTTACGTCAGAATTATGTTCAGATTTAGCATGACGTGACAGTGTTTACTGTACTTTAGTCCAATCATGTCAATTCTACTAAACCTTTCTCGTGATTTGATTCATTTATGTTTCATTTTGCTTAATTTGTGGTCTGTTAACAGTCAGGACAAAGTTTTATTCAAACTTTTAGTCTTAATTCACCTCAGCCATTTGTTTTTTTATTTAGTTTTGTCTGCAGTCATGTATGATGTGGGCTGAGGGCTTTGAAGCTTGCTCAGTTTGAGTTCAATGATTTTCTTTTCCTTTTTAAATTGCTCTACAAGTATTTTCATGGCATTTTTAGTGTGAACCCTGTGTTTTAATGGTCATTGTGAACGGTCCCACAAATTGTGGTTCTGTCCAAAGAATAAAATTATGTAGTAAATAGAAAGAAAAAAAATTACCAGCAGATTTGAGCTCTGATTAAAGAAAGATATGAGTGAAATGCTTTGAATTTAATATTTGTGATAAAATTCTGAAAATGCAGGGTTTGCCTCAAGTCTCCCGCCCCATTTTTTTAATTGCAGGAGATGGGTCATATATTGCAAGGTCATTTTCCTTAGATTAATAGTCAGCAGTGGAACAAGAAAACTAGCATGAAATTAAAACATCTTTGGAATTCAGTAGCTTTTACTTGCTCAGAAGTATTAGGAATCTCTCATCTCCTGCATTTAGCTTTTGTTGCATGGGTAGACATTTTTATACTTTTTTCAAACAATAAATACCAAACAACGCTTTCCTAGACAAAGAAGTTACATCCACATACAGTGCCTTTTTCCTTTTCTCCTACAGAAATATGTTTATCTCTTCTAGAGAATTCACTTTTTATATTCAAATCATCCACAGTAGAATTTATTGTCTAATCATACTGCTTTACACATCATGTCAGTGATGATCACTATCACATTTTCATTTTCTGATCATACTCTTCAATATTCAAAATATTTTGGTATCAGTATTAAACTCATGTAAATAGTTTGTAAAACATGTCTTGTTAGTACTTTCTTGTTAGTTTTGTTTTCATTTCTTATTCTTGTATGGTTCTTGTCCATCCTCCCAAACTTTATCATTTCTTTGCCTGTTCACCAATTCCTCTTGGCAAGAAATGGAACAAGTGAAGACAACTTTCAGGTGGTCTGCTTTGAATCCAGGATGTCTGTGCCAGGAAAAATTCTTTATTTTATGTGAGACAAAACACTCCCCTTCCACCCCACCCACTAAGAAAAAAAAGTTATTTTAACATTATTCCATGGCTCTTAATAATATATCATGGGAGATTGCTGTGACCTTGTAGTTCCCACTTTTGAGGAGAATTGCAGTAATATTGCATTGCCTGCTGCTGCTATATTATTTCCTAGTCTTTTTCAATGTGTCAGCTGAATTTTGGATTCCTTGGTTGGTTTATTTATATTTCAGTTCAGCATTTGCTGTTCATTTCTGTACAGATTTTATTTACACCTATCCTATATTTGAACAAAAGGAAACAAAATTTGTAACTGTTTTTTCTGAATTCCATGTGTACAAGAGCTTTGTGACAAATCTCAGAACTCTGCCTTGTCTTCTTTGCTGTTTCTTTGAACTTGAAACACCACAAAAAGATTCCAGTACATGGAAAAGTGCCATGTTCAAATACTGTATCTTTTTCAGGTCTTTGTTTTGTATGATCTTCAAGTCCTTGGGGGTCATTCTGTAGCAGTAGCAGCATTATGTGAGCTGACATTTGTCCAGACCCCATATTCAGCATTTCTCTTGATTTTATTCTTGTTCAAAAATGGTTGTTCCTTTTGATTACAATTGGAGGCTTACTCTTGAGTTCTTTCATATTGAAATTCAAAACTAGTCCGGAATTTCTGTATCAGTATCTTGTTTGGCTTCCTATTTCCTATGCTTCCTCACAGTTTTAGAAGAATTATTTCATCTTTTGTTGCAAAAGGATGATGGTAGTCATCTCCATGATTCACACTTCAAAAACTTTCATCTACCAGAGAACATGTGTCTCTGATTCATTTAGGCCAGAGACCTTCTGCATGATAGCAGAAGTGTGCTGTTTGCTTTTCATGTAGTCTTTTTTACGAGTTGTCAGTCTGGTGAATTTGCCACTGGCTTTTCCAACCTTGCTTCTTGCTTTATTAACCATCTGTATGAAGTTCCATTATACTGTACACGAAAGCACAGAGATGCAGTGTACAAGAATCATTCTTGAAACTTTCTCATCATTTTTCATTCACACTCAGCCCTCTACATCACACCTCTTTATCTGGGTAACAAACAAAATTGATGCTCTATTCAAAGTGATAACATATGAAGAAAGAGACTGTGTTTAGTGAATCGATGGAAGGTTGAGAAATCATTTGGTGTGACAGATTGTTGCTGTTTTAAAACTTGTCTTTCAATCCATCATCTGAAGTATTGGGGACACAGAAAATGAGGCACTTGAAATTCCCTGCAGAGGAGCTAGTATGGCAGATTTGATTTAGCTGGTTATTTGAGGACATTGTTGACCATCCACCTCAAAACTTACACCCATACACTTTAACCAGCTTAGATTGTGACAACAGATGTAAGCTTAGCCTTGTGTTAAGATCATATGCAGTATCTTAATATCCAATAGCTAAAATTGTCATGATCATCTGTTGTCTTTGTCCACCCTGAAGTGTTTAGATAAACCCCCTGTGCTTCATGATTCTGTGGCCGTATCCATCATCCTTGAGTCATCGTCTTGTGTCCTCATTCAGTTTAGTTCAACTTTGTGTTTTACTGTGGTTTTTGTCCTTGTCGCAAAGCTTGAGTTTATGCTTTTTTTTTATTTTTCGCTTTTTCATGCATACGCCTCTGAATTTCAGGAAATAAAAGTTTAATTAGTGAAAATAGTTTTACAAATATATGAATCCTATTAGCTATATCTTCCGCCTTTGTAAGTAGGCATTAGTGAACCTGATGATTTTATATAATTCCTTAATCAACTGTCTGATGATATGTCATCTTCAGATTACATTAAATCATATGAACATAAATAAGAAAATATTGAATTGTCTTCTCTGCTTTCCAACCTTGTAAGAGTCTGTTTGAGGGACCTCCAACTACAAAGAGGTCACAGGTAATGATTTCAAATGATGTTGATCACAATGACAGGCTTTAATGGGCTTGACACACAAAGAAAAAGTATGTTTGTGTGTGGGTGATTTTGTATGAACTTACTGACATAGCTTCTAGTGTGTGGTGTATGTGTGTAAGATAGGCAAATTGATAATGGGTTTGACACTGTTATAAACATTGACAATGATTGAAGTTCAATTCAATTTGATGCTTGAACCGGGACATAGGACATACTATACAAGCAGGTTCTTTATTAAAGGACAGTCAGATAGAACAAAGTGTTGAGAATTGAAATACATGTATATCAGTTTCAGGCTGTGTCATGTTGATAGTGTACTCAGGTTGTAGTGGTGAAATTCATCATTTAAATATGAAATCAGCTGTGAATGGTAAAAGGAGACTGAATGTTACCACAGAATCTCTGGATGTTTTTGAACAAGGGACAATAGCTGGATGTGAGGTTGCTGTGCATAACACATATATGACTATTTCCATGATGGATTTATTTCATACATAAAATGTTATTCTTACATAGGCAGCGTAGCATAAATGTTCATTTTTGAGATAAAATGTTGAAGATTCTTTGGTGCAAAACCATATTCAGCAACAGTGAATTAAACTAAGGATTAAGTGAACATCAGTGCAAGGTTTCAGCTTGATCAACAGTGTTCCTTGTGCTTTGATGTGTTTTGTATGAGAAGTTTGAATATGGATATGCCTTGCCTTAGGTGCAAGTGTTTAATGGGCTCATGGGAGTGCAGATTAGCTCAGGTGTGCTGGTAATTTGTGCATTTTGGCTTTTGGAGGAGAGATAAAGCATTGTATCAATTGTATGGCAGTTTGCTTTTAAGATGAGGAGTAAATCAGCAATGTCTAGATCATAAATCCTGATATTTTTACCCCTGTCTCTGTCAGTCTTAGCAGAACAAGGCTGTATTATGTAGAACTTCAGGAACGATTTTGTTTAGTTTTAAATATACAGGTTTTATATGAATTATTCTTTTTGTAATGCCTGATTGAAAGAGAAATTGACTAGAATGTAGGTTGAGTTTGATGACAAGTTAAATCTTTTCTTGGTGTTATGTGTAATAAGAAGAATAGATTGTAAATATGTGCCAGACTTTATTTTGGCTTCTCATATGAGGCAGGAGGCAGATGAATGAAAATGTCCCCACCTCTTTAAAATATGTTTTTAAAAAAAAAGGCTGTCTTGTAGTAGTTGCTTCTTATCTTTGATTTTTACCCGATCTTTTGTTTATGTTGTTGTTTTTTTTTCTGGTTGTTTATGTTATTGTTATTAGTGTAAATATGATTATGATATGAAGTTAGTTGAATGATATTTTATGAGTCATTTTTTTTTTCAGATAATACCCAAAGGAGAGAAGTGTTCCCGTTTTTCATTAATATTAAGTTTGCAATGTTTTATTTCAAGAGCACACTCCTTATTTGTGAAATGTGATTCTTTGTTTTGATGAGAGAGGGAAGTTATGAAAGAATGTCCACAGTTATCTCAAATTTGCTATCCTATTCTTGGTCTTTATTTCATCCCATACAGACCATAACACAGATTGCATTACACTTTCAGGTTGCTTACTCCAGTGGCCATAGCTAATGGCTGTGTACAATAGCTGGAGTGTAAACATTTCTTTGCATTGATGTCCACTTAAAATCTACTTAAAAGTTGGTGAACCTCTAGCCTCTTCTCTCTTCTTCTCTCCCTCTGACAGCTGCGTGTGATCAGGGCATTTAGGAGTATGCTGGAAGACCTGGAAGACAAGCGTAGCGTGAACAGCTACCACAGCTTCCACAGTCTGCGCATGTCACGCAGCCATCATGGTCCCCGAAATTTCGGGGATGACTCAAGCACTCATCATGAGTCACGCTTCCTTCGGACCACTTCCCCGCAGGGCTTAATCCACTCTCTCTCCCCTGGCCACCGAGGCTCGCGCCGTAGCAACAGTGCACGTTACTATACCACCTCCCCTTCCAACACTTATCCTAACCTCCAGTTGAAAAGCCAGTCTTATGAAAATGTTCCTTTAGTTTCAAAACAGCGGGCGAGTATAGATGCTCCATCAAACCCAGTTTGTAAAGTCTCTCCACCTAAGAAATCAAAGACACTAAGCCATTCCGATATCAGTCGCCACACAGAGACAGCTATTTAATTTGTGTCAATTCTTCCAACAGTCTACTCTTAATTGTTATGTGAACTTGTCAAATCTGCTCTCCCGTTCCCTGTGATCACCCTTGTATGTATAATATTTCTATGTTCCTTGCAAGTATCTTTCAAAGACTTCTTATACACCTGTTATAACTCTACATTTAATTCAGTGCTGAATTTCATCATTGCAGTTTGTAGCCAGTCCAATGGGAAAAGGAGAATCTCATGTATCAAAGAAAGTTCCATAGTTTTGCCATGGTTCAATTCTTCAGTGAATAATCTGCTTATGAGTGTGTCATGAGGATGCTTTACTGTAATTCTGAGCATTTGACTAGGGCAGCTTGTCAGGATGTCGGATGACCATGGTTGTTGTAGTGATGTTGATTCTCAGGCAGTCACTGAGCTTTCTTCAAATCAGCTTGTCACTTCTTATTTATTTGTCTACTTTGTTCATTTCTGTGACTATGAAGGTTTGTACAATTATTGATCAGACTTCTCATTTTATGTCTCATGAATTTAAAAACCACAGGGCACAGTGTTGTTCATGACCCTTTCTGTGATCGTCTTTTACAAAAGTACAGGCCCATTATTTTCACTTTTCACTCCGTCAGCCATTTCTCTGTTGGCCAAGCCCTCACTGAGCAACTTTTTTTGTTTTGAGTTTGTTTCTGCTTGTTTCTTACCCATGCAGAGCTTTAAGCTGTATGAGTACAGTGAGCCACTGGAAAGGGCCTAGTTGCCATGGCTCCCTTGTTGGCAACCAGGGTGGCGGGTGAGTCAAATGGTTGTTAAACCATGCGTACCAATGTGGCTGGTCGTCAGTTTTCTGTATGAATCAGATTATAAGCCTCAAAACGTGTGTGTGTGTGTGTTTTTTTAATCTGTCCCCCAAATGTCCCCTTTTTTTTTTAACATTTTTTTTTCCACTTCACCCATACCCACAGAGCATTATTGTCTTCATCGTTTCCTCATGCTCGGTCATCAGCTGCATGGTGATATCAGTGTCCAGTGTTGCTTCCGCAGCATCTCCATTTATGATGATGATTATTGTTTTTTCTTGATTTTCCCCAAATTTATGTCTTTTATTGTGGGCTTTCCACGCTGACATCAGTGACAGATGAAAGGATCTGTAAATTCACAAATTCATGGTCAGGATTGTCATCTAAGGGTGTTACTTTGTAAACTTGTGAATTTAGGAGATAATCTGAGGCTTCTGGCTATATATCAAGGGAATTTTATTTCGTGGCCTCAGATGAGTGATGTCAGTTAGCCTCAGCTTAATATTTTCAAAAAAATTATTTTAGAAAATGTTTAAATTGCGTTCCAGCATATCTGTTTGAAATTTAGTGTGTGCTCAGATATTGTCTCAACCATATTATCATTATTGTTCACGAGTCTGTAATGTTCCAAATTGTACATGTGCGTGAAACATTGTACAGTCATCAACTCCTTCACCGTTTTGGGTTATTATGTGTTTGTGTGTGTTGCCAGCGCTGCAGTGTTGTCTAAATGTTGTAAGTTTTTTTCTTTTGGTAAACAGCCTCTCATGTAAACTTTGATTTGACAGTCTAGCAGACTTTAGCAATCCTAGTTTCTGATGCAACGAAGAATTTATGGAATCCTGTTTCCTTTGGGAGAAAGTATGCTATTGACCAGTTTGTTGGTTATGGGTATCTGTATTTTTGTGAAGAAATGGCATATAATGTCCTTATTTATTTAGAACAAAAGCGAGTTTTATGTGGCGTAGACTAGTTGACTTGGTTGATTTGATTAATATTTCAGTAGCCTGCCTGCATATGTATGACAGTTTGCCATACTCTCTATGTGCAGTATCTCAAAGTTGACTTGGTTCTTCTAGTTTTCTTATTTGAATGGTAGAGTAGACATTTTCATGCAGATTTATTTTCCAGACACAAATATGATGTTAAGTCAGACTGGTACATTAATTATGTTTGGATCATTTCAGTGAAGCATGAATTGTTCAAACTAAAGTTGAGATAGGAATCCGAAATGTTTTAAAGGTAGTTGTCTCAGTGCAGTTCATAAACTTCCCTAATTTGAAAACGTCTGGCATAGGAGTTTACTTGAGCATTGGTTTATATTTACAGCTATACTTTTAAGAAAAAAAATTTTTCCCGTCAGAACTCTCAGGATGTTGAAAAATCACTTACAACGGCTTATCTGTCAGAAAAGTGCTCCCCCCCCCCNCCCCATAGTCTTACATTTAGGTGTGAAATGAAACCATTTATTTTTTTCCAATACATTCAGTATCTGTGAGAATGAAAATAGTGGTCAGGCAGTCTTAAGTGTATATTTTTTTCTAGAAGATTTGGGACATAACTGCTGAATGGCATCAGAATTTTACTGTTCATGTTTCAGATTTTTATCAAATATTGCTCTTTATAAATTCACATGATGACATTAGCATTTTCAGAAAACAACAGTGATATCTTAAGACCATATTGACAGCAACAGCTTCTTGTCAGAATTTCTTGGGGAGATTCAACATCATTCTGACAAACTGTGATACTCTTGATCTTGGTTTGCTGACAGACAAATAATGTTCCATTAGAGTAATACAGTATTTTAAAGCCATGTATGCCCACTTACACTTACCAGTCATCCATCTTTTGTTATACCATGTTCATAATCCAGGAAAAATGTTATCGGCGTGTTTGTTACAAAGAATGTGTATCTCTCTGCTGCATTCATAACATTACACACATTGTATAAACTGCCTTCAGTAACATTTCCATATATTTTTTACAGAAATAATCATCTGAGAAAAAAACACCAAAATACTACTATTTTTCAGAGACAAAGGGGTTATCCACAGTAGTCTGTGATGAAAATTGTACCACAAGTGTCTGTCAGATATTAAGTATACTAAGTATACAATATTATTGATAAGCATAGCTTATATATTACACTGTAAGAATGAAGGTTCATTTCACCAGCATCATCTGCTTAACAACAAGTAAAGGGCTTTCATGGAGAGCCAGAATATCCTTTTGAACATTGCCAGTGCTTGCCCAAATGGTAATGGTTAATGAACTTTACTTTACCATCCCCACTGATGAAGGTATTTGAATTTAAACAGTGCTTAAACAGCTTCCCCCATCTGCAAAAGATTAAGCTCCTTGAATTTTACCAGTGGTTGAGGCATTTGAACTTTAACAGTCCCCAAACGATTAGAATCTGCAAACTTCAGCAAGCGTCAAATGTTAAGATGCTTTTATTTTTCACTTATCCCTAAATGATCAAGGCACTCAAGCTAAGGGACCCTCAAAAGATTACTTGAACATTACCAATCCTCACGTAGCTGATGTGAGGTACTTCAACATAATCAGTCCCCAATGGTCATGGTAACAGTGCACTGTGGTTAAGGTGTTTGAATTTGTCCAATCCCCCAAATGGTCATACTTCAACTTGACACTGAAGCAAGAACCTTTGTCACTAGATATTTACATCACAAGCTGTTGTTCTGACAGCAGTTATCTTCAACATATTATGTAATGCAGTCCCTGGCAGGGAAGAAACTGATATCCCTGTGGTCTAATGGAAAATGCTGACTGTGATGGCTGTACTGAGTGACTCAAAATTTCTTTGTCCTGTTGAGCACTGTCAGGCTATGAGCAGGCAGACATGTGGTTTCTGTGTGCAGCATTCATTCATTGCTTGGTTCGCTTACGCTGTCTTCTCTTCAGACCCATTCCTTTCACCAATCACTTCCTCCTCCTTACCCTTTCTCCTGTCCTCCTCACTGATAATGCCCCTGGTCGCTTATTTGAGGCCATGTTTGGCCTGAGAGAGGAGAGAAAAAAAATGTGAAAACCTGGGTCATCTAGCAACCAGCTGGCTAGAGATGGGAGACAGCTGATGTGCCATCTTCAGACCACTACACGCAGGGCAAGTACAGTCACCCAGCTGTTGTCTTTTATCTATATAGCATCTTCGTCGTCATCGTGATATTTGCCAATTGAAAACACCAACATATTTTGGTGGCTGCCACCAAAAACTTTCATGGAGGTGTTGTCATCTTTCATGGCCTGGCTTTTACAAAAAATATGAAAAGACAAAAAAAGAATGCAAAACTAAAGCCTGGTGTTGATATTTTTGAAAGTGCTGATGCAATTTTGTCACTGTTGTTGTTCTTGATCACACCCACCTCATGTCACAGGCAAAGTTTTAAAGCCCACCTTACCACTTTGTGTCTCTTGGTGTACTGTGATTATTTTTGCACTCATGGTGGCCAAGAAAGTGTGTTGCACCAGATCAGCATTGTGCTAGTTCCAGGCATTCTGTGCTGCCTCTGTCCCTTCGTGGACATTAGCTGTGTTTATGTTGCACTCAGTGGGCCAGTGAGATTTTTGAATAGTTTATCTCCTGTTTTGGCTGTTGCGTTTCATTGTTTTGATTTTTATTACTTTAGCACATTTCGCGCACAGTATGACTGAAAGTGGAAAGAAATACTGTCCCAACTTTGCACTGCTTTTGTTGAGTACGTTTGCTATTATTTTTACTTAGTGTTAAATTTTGCATTAACAACAATCTTGTTTTCCAGCATTCATTGTCTCCTGAAGTCTCCCCCTGACCCTTCCAACTACAAACTGCATATACCCTATGACACATTCTTTCACAGTGCAGCCTTTCCCAAGACCTTGACAAAAATGGCCTTTGTTTCATATTAGAACCAGTTTTGAGTGTACCCTCTGCCAGTCCTCTTTGGGAAATTGTTTTATTTATTTATTTATTTTCTTACTTTTTTATTTATCGTTTATTTATTTACTCATTTATTTTCCCTTGCTTGCCAGATGGGATCGTGTTTGATGATTTCATTTTTGGGTTCTCTTTTCTTTCCATTTCCTTTCAGATACGTGTAATAAATGCTTTCCGCATGACTTTAGACACTCGCTACGACAACCGTAGCTTGTCATCAATGCAAAGCTACCATTCAGTTCAAAACATAAGGGGGGCCAGGAGACCCCTGTACCAGTCCTCAACAGAAATGGCCGAGCCCCCATCTTCAGCAATGGGGCTTAATACGTCCCACACAGCACCAGGCAGATTCTCTGAAACAACTGTTATGTGATTTCTTCCAGCATCATAGTATGGCCTATGGACTATTGTGGAGAAACAATAATTTTCCAAACTCTTTATAGGCACAGCAGGAATGTTTTACATCGTGTCTGTACAAACATTTATTTTTACAAATTTGTTTTAATATGACAGAATTAATTGATACTTGAAATAGTGATTTTGTGTTGTGGGAAGTTGGCCTCACATTTCTTACTGTGAAAGGCTTAGTGATAAGTAGGCCTTGCAGCATATAGAAAAATTCAAACACAGTGTTAAGTTTGAGTTCATCATCAGATTGGAGTGCGCTTTGTCTATGGACTGAGGAAAGCAAAACTGTTTCCCTCCTCCCTGCTACCCTCTAGTGTCCTCCCATGTTTCACTAGGAGTGTGTGGTATGGAGCCCAATACTACAAGACTAAATCCTAGAACTGTTCACTGCACCTTAATGCTTTTTATGTTAAGATTTTATCGCAAATGTTCATCAGTGTGTGTGTCTGTTTTTTTCCATATGTGCTATTTGTTTGTCTAATTTGTATATTGATACACCATTTTCACTGAAGCCTACCCTTTGTTTCTCAGTAGGGACATAGTTATATTGTGTAGAGCTGACATTGCATAACATTATTTTCTAGTGCTTGGACTTACTATTTCTTTAGGTGCCCTCACTCTCACTAATATGTGTGCCCATTTAATAGATATCAACTTGGGGTCACTGGGAGTTAGTAATTGACATTTCAACCTAACTCTAGATGAATCTGACTGTGTTTACATAATGGAATAATTCAGATTTTTTTTGAAGTTATGATAATACAGTATAATGAATAAGGGAGGTCATTTCAAATTATTATGGAAATACATGAGGTATGTTGCCTTTGATGGAGTTTGGTGGAACAGAAACTTGAATTAAGGACATAATGCGTCTTTGTCAAACTGAAATGGTTTCTCTAATTACCAGTTACCATCTCGTTGTCACCTGCACAAAGATAATCAACTCCACTGAGTGAAGAATGGTCTAAATGGACAGGCAGTAAATGAAATCCAAGTGATGTCTACTTACTATTAAAGTCTTAAGAAAATACAATTATGATTTTCCTGAATACTAGACTGTAAACCATGTCATTACGAACTTAAATATCTCTACAGTAGTTTTCTTGAACAAACAAAAAAAAACCAGAAATAAACAAATTTGAATAATGAATGAAACAGCTCCAAGATAAGACAGATAATTTTTAAGTGATATGTCACCTGCAGTGTAATCATTGATGTTCATAAATAGCGTATTACCTGCAGCAAAGTGGCTTCATTAGAACCTACATAGGCAAAAGCTTTTAGATTTTTAGCTCTCAGGTAGTTAAAGAGCTCGGTGCTCCCTGCCAACTGTAAATTCATTTGTATTTGTCTTTACCCAAAGAAAGATCTGCTTCCCTGATTGTTTTAATGTAATTCTCTGATACAGTTATCCTGCACTTCATGACTCCTGAGACAACAGAAATTGTAGTCTTGCCATTTGGTGAACATTTTTGTATATACTTCTCATCATCTTTGTTAAGGCAGACATCATTGGGTAGACAAAATCAGAATTTGCGCAGTGAAAGTAGGTAATAGATGGGAAAGATTTCACAGAACTAAGCAGCTGAGTATATGATCCCTGTGTCACCTTTTGGTGAGTGCTTGATTTAATCCATAGGAAAGCATTTCTGCAAAATGTAAAAGCATTATCAGCAATTTAGACATGATTTTCATAGTGCCTTTATTTAGGCCTGCTCCTCTTTCGACAGCAACGATTTGGCAACTACTGAACAGAATCACATAGAAATTTGAATCTGGCTTTCAGATGATACCAACCTAATTGACTTATTTTTTTTAAATACTGGAATCATTTATATCGAATTTTTTTCTGATATAAAAATCAACAGAATTGCAGCAAAAACATAATATGGCAAAACAAGGGTTTACAGTATTTAGTTCACTTAGTTAAACAAAATAACTTTTTGTTTTACCCTACTGTCAACTAATTGTGAACAGCGACCGGGTTTAGTCATGATTAGTATTGACAATGTCTATACTTTGCATGGAAACTTAAGGAGGTCATTTCAAACCATTTTATTACAAATAATGAACTTCTTTCCTTTCATTCATAGTATAGTCTGTGTTATTAACTGCCGACCCACAAGCTTTAAATCGGAATGACTTCAGTTGGGTTTGTTGTTTTTTTTTTTAATGAGTTTGATTTTTTTTTCACATTTTAAGTTCATTACTCAAGTCTTACAACATTAATAAGGTAAATTTATTATTTTGACAGTAGCCAGTTTTTAAGGTGGAGAAACAAAAGTAAGGCCTTCTCTTCTTTTGTGATTAATGGTTGCACGCTTCCATACCATCCGACTGGGCCTGAAACATTTTACACATGCGGTTAAGTGAGTGATTTTTACTTGCAAGCACTAATTGATAACGGAACTTTTTTGGTGAGACAACTAATCAGTAGGTAAGACAGGGAAGTTTAGTTTTGATACATTGTCATTACAGTAAACATCTCTTTGAATTGCATTGTTATTTTACTTACTTTTATAAAAACAACAAAAGAATTGCACTGGAGTTGGTCTTTCTGAAGATGCACAGTTATGATGTTAAGGATTTATAGAGTCTAAAATTTGAAGGTCGCAAGCAAAAAATAAAACAGATTGAAAAGAGGCTTAGATCGCCATTGCCATTCAAACATGGGCAGATGAAAGTAAAAGGACTGTAAGATGACATCAGTGTTGATGGTTTTGGAAAATACAAGCTTTATTAAACACACACACAAACAAACAAAAGTTGAGTAATTTTCTCATATTCTTTATTTACTGATAATAGGGAATTTGTACTACAATAGGCATCTTACCTTGATCTGGGTTTTGTAAGGAATAGAACCATCAGCTGTCTTGGAAAGGGTCAGAACAGAACAAGGGATCTTTTGGCATCTACTGACTTGAAACAGTTCTAATTATATTACATCAGTGAAAACAAAAGAGTGTTTATTGTATGTAATCATTTGCATATGTCACATTTGCTTTGGAAATGAACCACATTCATGAAGTACCCATACTTGTGTGCGTGCTTGATATTAAATAGAACCTGCTGGAGAGGAATGTATTTGTACATACTATCTTGACTGAAGTGGATGTGTTTTTTGGGTTTTTGTTTTTTTTTAATTTTGTAAACTTGTAATGCATATAATTAGCTATTACCATACAGAAAATAGTCTCTTCTAAATCATGTATTCTTGGTAGACTTTTTATTGTTGTTTTGAAAACTTGAGACTCTTACCCCTCCCAACTACTGACACAAGCGTAAGATGTTTTTTATGTGGAAGTCTAGCTTGACCAGGTAGGCCCCTTGAATTCTTGAGGGAAGCCTGCTTGAAATGTGGGATGTGAAATCAGTCATCACAGGCCTTTATCTTCCCCACCCCTTTCAAAAAACCTGGTTGCATATGTTATGGTTCAGTAATTTGGGCAGTTCATTTCATTCCATAAATTCTGCTTCACCTTAGCTCTGAGTGTTTGTCTTCAGAAAAGAGGGATGACGAGTCATTGAAATATGCCACGAAGGGTTTATAAATATTGAGTGTTGAAACCATTGCAGCTTACGTCATTGGTACTTGATATGTTTCAAAGCAGATGATAATAATATACATTTTAAAAATATTTTTCTTTTGCATTTTCACAGTACACGTATAAGTAGCTGACAAAAGTGATAATGTAGAGCATTCAGATACATATTTCTACAATGTTTTTTCTCCTCTTTAGTTTAGTAGATATGATTTGAAACCTTGGAGAGACCATTCTTTATTTGTATTACCTTTACATGAAAGCAGAGTGTCATCACAAGAAACTGGCTTTTTACAAGAAAATTAAGAACCATTACAAAGAAATTCCCAAAGTCAGCTTAAATGTACACCTCAGATGAGTCACTGATCACTTTTTAAAATTGTGCAATTTTTCCGTCATTGACATTTGAAATTAGATTTCCATCCTTTTCCTTAGTTTTTTTCCCATCACAGGGTTCGCTGGCAGTATGATAGCATAGTTTGATCTTTCAACCTGCTGTCTGAGTAAATGTTGAATGCATTTGTGTGCTGTGTAATATGTACTGTACAATCTGTTCCATGCGTAAAAGTGTGTGAAAGAGAAAGCAAAAGATTTTGCCTTATGTCTAGGTTATGTGCACAATGAATATGGGTTGCACATGCTTATAAATGACAATGTCTATAGTTTATAAGGAGAGCTGACTTAATTGCATTTTCTATCTCTGTTATTTCTTAACTTGAATTACTTGCAGTGGATATGAGGAAGTAATTACTGCTCTGAAAATATCATCATAATGATGGCAGATGCACAGAATTATTTATCAGAGTATCTGAAGCAAGAAACAGTTTGGGGGCACTTTTGATGTCATGTGTTTGCAAGTAGCTTGAAAACGCACAAGAGTATACATGTATATATATATACATTATACATATATATCCCTAAAGGACTTAAATGCATATTTGCACCAGCAAAAAGATATTGTGGAATTGTTTTGGAACCATATGATACTTAGAACAAACTAATTTATGCACAAAAATTGTCACTTTATGTACATGGACAAAGCAAAATTACTAGTCTTGGTCTGTTATTATTACTGAGCAATGGAAATTCTTCATTCCGCTGCAGTCTGAAAACATTTTTCATGAAATTACCTAGGCTGACTTTTATGGCTCTCCTGTCTGAATGTTTCAGCTCATAAGATTGTTTCTCTTTCATAGTAATATTCTGATAGTTTCTTTATCCAGTGTTACTCTTTGCTCGGATCTTATCTTGTTTCCTATGATAAAAATGTCTGAGAATAAATCAGATTAGAAGGATACAAGGATCTGAGTGAAAATAGAAAAGACGAGCTGGTTTTAAAAACTGAAAGATGATAAAATTACAGCAAAACCTATTTAATTAATGCCAATATTAATTGAAAATATCAGATTGGTCAACAGCTTTAATTTTCGAGTCTAGTCTGACAGGCATCACAATGACATCAGTGGCGTTGTTGTAGCATAAGAAAGGCGTATTTCATTAATGACATTGTTGCAAAGCTTCAAGCCTTTGCTGCGCTTCATGTGCTTGCATTTTTTGTTCTCTTCTATGGAGCCAAGTCACCACCATCTTTCATGCATGACTCTCTCGTGCAGTGCTGCATCTGGAGATGTCTAGATCAACAAGCTAGGGCCACCAGTCATCCAAACATTCCTCATTCCATGTGCAAGCTGGAAGATTTAATCATTTCACCTTTTTCTTTTGGTTTTGTCCTTTCAGGAAGGTGATAGTTTTGACTTTTACTCTTTGCTCAAGGACCTCTCCAGTCCTCGATGCACTAGGAGTCTTACCCTTCCCTCCAGCATACATTCCCGCTTCCTCCAGGGGGCTCAGCAGGCTTGAAATTTAATCTAGCCTGTGGATTGCAGATAGTTTGATTCTTCTTCAGGCACCCTGCCAGCTCATGTTTTTAGTGCACCTTGCACATTCAGTTTTGAGAGATACTGGCATAAGGAAAACCTTAGTCTCTTCATGTCCAGAGGAAATTCCCCATATGTGAATTGAAACAAAAACTTGCAGGATGGCGTTTTTCAGGATATTGGATTCCTTATCCTGACTTCTGATACTCTGCAGTGGAAGAGAGGAAGCAGTGGCTGTGAAGAAGATATGTGCTATCGTCACACCACATGGGTTTCTGGTACTGAGAGCAAAATGTGTTGAAATCGTCTCTGTCCACAGTGTGTAATGATTCCCCATTTAATTCAAGATGTTAAGCCTATGTTTTATCCAAGAAAGAATAGATTTGGAGAAGATAGTCACAAGTTCCTATCTGTAGTTTATAGAGATGCTCCTGATGTCTCACATAAAGGCTCCTGAAGCAGAGAAGCTGCAGATAATAGAGTTGTATGCATGTTTCCAAAATCAGTTTTGGAATTTCTAAACTGTACTCCAGATTAAAACTTTGTATCCATTATCAGGAATAACATAAAATCACTTATGAAAATTAAATTTCCCTATGGAAAGAATCATGGCTATGTTTATGTATGGTATATACATGTATGTTTGCCTCCTCTCATAATTTCTGAGGCAGTTTATATGGAAAAGAATGTTTTCAGGCATTTTCTATCAGGAAACAAGATTATAACTGAAAGAGTTTTGACCAGATATAAATATTACCTTTAAGGCACTACACAGATATTGTCAGATTCTGGTTTTTTTTTTTTTGGTTGTTTTTTTTAATTAAATTTTGAGTGGGACAGAAACAGGCACTTTTCTCTTCATTAAATAAATTTGAATGACTGGGAGACAGCAGTAAGGGCAGTGAGAGCCGTGAATAACATACAGCCATGTTTTTTTTTTGTTCTGTTGTTGTTTTTGTCTTTTTTTTAAATTTTTAGCATGGATGAATTTTCTCTTCCAGATCAGAAGTGGACTGAATATGTACACAAAAGTAACATTCAAGGCTTTTATAATGTGGCATTTTTGTGTAATAAATTTGATATTCTTGGGAATTGCCTTTCAAAGAATGTCTTACTATCTTAACAACACTATATATTTAGAACTTTTTCATTGTGTGCACAGTTTGATGACAAACATTTAAATTGCCAGAATATGAGCTAGGGTGTGAAAGTGTTAACATTACACGCATAAAATGCTTCTGTAAATATTTACATTCATTAACTGCAATCTTCTGTAAATTGCTATCATTGCTACTAGAAAATTATTCATTTTTTTTTTTTAAACATGGTCTTGCAGATTGGGGTAGCACCATGAATGAACATACATATTCTCTTGATCACCTAGTTTGGGCTTTGTCGACAGAACCCTGAATTGCCATAAGATATGGCCACTTTTTTGGCAAATATATTACGGTCTATTTGTCGCCTATGGGGTAATTATTGGCTGCAATGCCAGGAGATTGACGCATCGCTTTTTGTTACAGAAAATTCTGGAGCACATTTTCTGTAAATTCAAACGATTGCCAAACTCACATGGCATGTGGAAACACTTCTGTGAAGTTAGTCGTGTTTACCACTACATCTGCTGCTTCTCTCCAACTGCTGGACTATTTGAAAAGTAAAGATGAGTCAACTTCCTAAAATTAACTTTCTCTTGCTTACAAGTTTTTATATTAAACATTATGCATTTAAATATTAACTATGTTAATGAAAATGAAAGTAGTTTCTGGGTGTTTGTATTTTGTTTAACAAGTTGATGATCCCACATATTTGTGGCTATATTTCTGTGAAACAAACCACCAAACCATATCTACCTACGTTCATACAACCCTTCTTTTTGCAAATGGTTTGTTCAGATTCACTAGTTATAAATAAACATAACATTTTTTTCCTTTATTTGAATTCAAGGAAAAGCCAGAACTTTTGAAATTTAGCTCATAAAGCCAATTTGGCAGCCCTAGGCAGCTGAATGCACATTAAGCAGTAACATCAAGCCCATGACTGGCAAGCATAAGAACTATTAAAAATATTGAATAAGGTCATTCAGAGGAAAAACCATCTTGTATTCGGAGATGGAAAGCCAACAACAACAGCTACAATTAATTTGTGACTCATCCAAGTTTGAGTGAAGAAGGTCGGGAAATAAACTCTCACAGCCAGTTATAAACTATCTCCCTCCCTACCCCCCCTTTTTTTTTAAAATTATGATTTGTATGCTTGAGAATGTGTGACAATATATTTTGATATTATAAGTATGCTTTATCAATTGTAACTTCATTTTCCATATTAGCACCCACTTAGCGAAAAATTGTTAAACTTTGTACAAGTCATGAATGTAGCATGACTTCTCTAAACTCCTGAGTGAATTTTACATTACTGCTACACCAAGGTATATGTTAATGTTATTTGTAATATGGATTTGTAGGACTGTGAGACAGAGCATCAGATTGACTTCAGGACTGGGTTTTTCTTTTTCCCTTTAATGTTTGTGTGGCTGGCTGAATTCATAGACGACTACAATTTTTGGCTTATCTTTGGTTGTTTTTTATTACCTGCGAAGCAGAAAAGTGCATTTCCTGATGATAAAACTGATGTGAAAATATAAGGCTGAAGTTGTTTATTTTTCAAATACTTATCTACAGTCTTGCATTAGTAATATTGACAGATAAGGGATTCTTTGATGTTTGAAATGCCATGTAGCATCCTGTCTGTCACAAATTCAGGAAGTCTGACTGCTAGGAGGAACTGAGCAAGAGATAAATTGCCAGTTGGCAGTTCATATTTATTGCTTGAGGATCACACTGAATAGAGGATACCCTCATTTAGAAAATCACAATATCCGTAATGTGATAGCGTGTTTTCAGATTTTCCATGCAGTGTGGTTCATTCATGCTCTCTCATATGATGCATCCCCTACAAATGTTGAGAGAACTGTACAGTGATCTGTTTGGCTGATATTTCTGTAAGGATAGAAAGTCTGTGAAATGATGTCAGGCGGGTGGTACTGATAGCTGGTTATCTCACATTAGATCTTTTAAAGACACACTTATTCTCCTGTTCCCTTTGTTAATATCTCTCAAGAATGAATAAATGAGACTGGAATTTTTGTTCTGTGTAATAGTAGATTTCATCCCTGTTCAGTCTCTTTTTCAAGAAATCATGTTAATGTAACGAAATAATGGTTAATTATAAACCTTTCATATGTCATCTTTCATAATGCTTATTCCCTGTTTTTGGGTTTTTTTTTTTCTTAATAAAAATTTTATTCTTCCTCACAATAGTCCTGTTTTTCAGATTTTTTTTTCTTGTTCTGTGAATTTTTTTCTAGTTTGTTTGTTTATACAAGAATTGTTTTGCTTTCTGAAGTTTGCATTGTAATAGGCTTTAGCTTGGTTTTGTACCAGATGCTAGTTGAGGTTGTTGGAAAGAGAAAATACTGTTAATAATAAACTAGGCTTGCCTGAATTAATTTGCTTACAAAATTAAACCAAGCCAATGATAGCCATACCATGAAAGAGTATTCACTTTAAAAGCAATACACTTTTCATGGCTGAAGATCCCAGTTATATCTGGTGATTTAGTCAACATGGCACTGTTTTAACTCAGATAATTCACTGCTGTTCAGTTTCTACAAAAACACATGAATAATAGACACTAAATATGGGAGGTCTTAGGGTTATCAAAATGTCAAGTTTGAATAATTGGGAAAGATAATGAAGGGGAAAACGTCCTTTTTGTAAATGGCAACCAGAGATGAATTAGCGAAACCATGAAGTGAACTGCTCACTCTTGAGCTTTTCCTTTTTTGTTTAAGATTCCACATTCTTAAGAATATATAATATTCCATATGCTCACTCCGAAGTGAATTTATGGGGCTGTAATTTGATTATATGATAACTGTGTCCACAAATATCAGCATGTAGACATGAAATTCAATTCCTAACAGTTTAAAAGTAGGTGCAAAAATGTTTTCTGGAGTTACCCTGCAGTTTTGCTTTTGCCTGGTCAGTTCCATTCACCCCTGGCACCGTCACTTCATGGGCTTTGTCACTGCCACCATCATCACTTCCACATTTCTCCCATCATCACTAATAAATGTCGTTACCATCCTAGCTGTGGGCCCTCTGCAATGTTTGCATCCATCATTTGTTGTGATTGAAGTTGTAAGCTTCAGGTATCCAAAGAAAGACATAAACACCATGAACAAGCCTCGGGAATATTCTGGAGGGCGCAGGAGGTAGAGAAGATGAGAATGGGTTGTTACAGAGCAAGGAAGGAGCTGGCTTGTGGTGGCGCTGGATGTTCGTAATGTGTTAATTGAAAAAGCACTTTAGTATAGACCCTTGACTCGCACATTCTTCCTGATGGAGTATATATTGTGCGTGTAAGTGTCTCCCTGTTGTCGCACTTCTTCAACAAAGAGAGATCTTAACAACTACCTCATAGCCTTAGGTCAGAAACTTTGTGCCATCATTCTTATGTTTGAAACAACCCTGAGGAATGCATTACAATTCTGATGACATACAAGAAGGCAGAAGAACACATTATACAAATCAAACCTACACCCAAAATACAGTAAAAGTAACTTCAGGTTCCATTGGTGCCCTTCTATGAAGACAGTATTCTATGTACCGGTAGTTAATAACTCAGTGGCCAGATTAAAATAGTTGAATATTTAGATTAGAGTAATTAGAGCCATGTTTATGATTTGAAACAGATGCTGCGTGTAGAACTGCAGTTTTAACAAGTCAGTTGATTATGTCAATGTTACATTTTTCTTTACTTATGTGTGTTCTTTGCATATTTTTTTTCTTTACTTGTTAATCATTTTGTTAGTATCGGGAGTGGGCTGATGTCATGTACACTCAGGATAAGCTTTGCAGACCCATCACTCAAGAATAAATAGTAAAGAAGGAAAAGGTTCACAGAATATTCAGGATGGATTTGTAGATTTTGCTTGATGCAACATGTGAGTACATTAGAATCTTTTTTTTTTTTTAAACTTTTGCCTCAGCCTCACTACTACAACAGCTCTGCTACTCTTTCACCCTTGCTTTGCCAAAGAAAAAAGATCAGCTAGAGTACATTCCATGCTGTCATAATTGTTATCATTATGCACATATTTTCTTTGAGTATCAATAATGGAGATTATAGTTCATTCTGCTGGCTGAAAGTACCACATAGAATGCTACCAAACCATGCATAGTCTTATCAGCACTGTAGGTCTGTGGACATACAAATTAATCTTTTTGAGGAAGACTGGACTAGAATATGAACAGGAGGTCTTTCATCAATCATAAAGTGTGACTAAACCACAAAGATCAGATGTAATCTATAGATTTCATTTCATGGCTTTGGGGCACGGGCTACCCACTCTTGCTTTTCAACACTGTATTACCAGGCTTGCAGGCTTTTTGGCAGTCTAATCCTATATAACTCGACTTTCGCTGCCAGTCATATCACTCTCCACTGCATATTTCTCAGTTGTTGAGAAATTTGTGCCACAGTTTTGTTGTTGTTTTTTACCTTTCTTTTTTCATTTGCTAGTTCTCAAAGCATCAAATACTGTTAAGACAGAATAGCAGGAAATTATTAATGTTTTTATATAATTTTATTCAAGAGTTCCAGTGATATCAGTGCTACTGCCAGTGCATTGCTGCCTTAGCCTCAGAGTATAATTGATGAGATCTTGAATCTTATTTACATCTTGAATTTATAAATGTTTCACAATTTTTTTTTTCTTCCTAATAATCTTCTTGTATTTCTGTGATCACATCTCAAAATTTGTTCCATATTTCTAAATTTTGTTATGTGCAATATGTCTTTCGATATGAAATGCCAATCAGCAGTTTTTCTGTAATGGAGCAATATCATGTTTGTTTTTTACTAACATTCTGTGGGCACATTTTGCAGGTTCAATCCTAATGTTCACCTGACAATTAATCTGCTAACCCTAACCCTCTTTCTAACATACTAACAGCTGATTCCATTTCAGGAGCACTCACATATTTTATAGGCATTTATCCACGATCTTGTCATGACTTAGTTCTGCCTTTATCTTGGACTTGTCAGCTCCACTCTGTCAATGGCACACACTAAAACACACACACAAGACATGGCAACACCTCTGATATTTTTTTTTCATTTTTTTTTTTTACTTTCACTGTTTATTCATTGATTTCCCCAGCTTATATTGATTAATTATAATTTCTGGTTTACAAATATGTTCTCCAAACTTAGCAGCTTGGTTTCAACATTTTTTGTATGATGGATTCGTGTGATATGTTTATTCTCTTTCTGTTTCTTTCCAAAGCTTGGATTATTCTTTTCTTCTGGCCTGTTGCCTTGGTTAAAAATTGCTTGCTGGTTCTGAGCTTAGCCCTTGCTTATTTCATGCATGTTGACTTTGCATGTTGGTGTGTATTTATTGTACCCTTATTCCCAGTGGCTTTAGGTTTTTACTGTTGAATTTTATTGCATTTCGACTGCAGATATGCATGCTGAATATTACAGTAGCTAATAAACATCCACCCAGTCATTTGCTTGATATATAAGTGCTGTTTGTGCTGAGAAAATCACACATGTATTTACAAATATTTTAGTCTTTCTGTGGACACAGAATCCTATCTGTTTACAAAAAAAAAAAAATGTCATGGAAATCTGTATAGCTATAGTCATTAGGGCACAGTAGGGAGCACATTAGGACGTTATTCCCCATTCATTGGCAGAAAATGTTACACCTGTCTGTTTAGAATAGTTTATTGTTTTAGAGCAACAGAAGTAAAATGTGTCTCTATGGAGTAGTCAGTTCAGCAAAATTTATTATATATGTGAAATAGTCAGTGTTTCAGTGTAGCCAAAATTCCACTTGACCATAAATCATGTTCCTTATGGAACAGACATACTTATTCATGGGAAAGGAGTATCATATCTTTTCATAAAGAGGAAAACATTATCACTAAATCAGGGTGGAATTCTGTATGTCTGCATTATGTTCACTAGTGAGGGTAAGAAATTGCACATTTCCATGACGAGACATAGTCTAAAGTCAGGAATTACACATATTTGAAGTATTCACTAATTACGAGAGTGGGTTACGCTAAGTATATCATAACACACTAAACCAGGTGCAGGAATAACATACATGTAATGGAGTTAAGACCAGATCAGGACAGTGAAGTAGTCACTTGTTCAGGATGAGAACATGCATGCATGTTTCAATACAACAGTCACATGCTTACTCCAGATTTCCAGGCATGACAGCCACTTGTCCAGGGTAAAGAAATACTCACCATGTGTATTCATTAGATGCAACTGCAGATTTACAAAGCAGTGCCTCACAATGTGCTGCCCTCCAATGCAGTTGATAAGACGCACTCTCTTAGTCTTTGTCACATAGATAGTCTCCATACATATATATGTTATACAAACTGTAACTTGAGGGTATGAAATGTTTGAAAGGTAAAGAATGATGAGGGGGGTGGTCAATCTCTAGTGTACCAGGTATGGCATAGCTGAACTCTATAGAAGAGCTGGTTTGCATGATACATCCATCAAGTCTAAGTTCACTATTGTAAAGACAAACTATTAGCGTAACAGTTAGTGTTAGAGATCGTGGGACATCAATTAATGTAAAGAGCAAGTGAAGAAATATAATGAAAAAGTGAAGGAATAACTTCTGCAGGTACTTCATTGCAAAATATCTGGTTTTAACACAAAGGGAATTCGGATGTTTAGCTCTCTATCACTGCTTCATATCATGGTTACTTAAGGTGCATGCTGCTTTTCATGGTGATTTGTTAGTTATTGCTCTCAGAGTGAATATTTGTCACCAGTATGATTGAGATTGGTGAATATATAGCATTTATGTAAGTGAAAGTATTAATGGAAGCCACCAGTGCAAGGGAAGCTGATTCCTTATTATTTGTCATGGAAAGAGACAAATCTGGCCATAGATGATTAAGAGTGGGAATCAAGTGCAAAATGTATTTCCTCTGCTCTTTCCCACTAGACATTACAATGCTTTTCAGATGTTTGACATGGACATAGACATTTTCAGTCTGTGTAACATTTGGTGCACAGCTCCATTTATTTCTAAAAGATTTACAATAATCATATTCTGTAAGGTGTTAAATAATAATTTATAATCCATACTCTACACTGTATGTGAAACACAGGTACATTTATTGATTCACAACTTGGTGAAAAGTTACATTTTCCTTCCCATTTTATAGCATTTTTACCTTACTTTCATCCCTTTTTCCCCCCACCCGCTCTAGCTTAATATAGCCATATCTTGGTGATTCATTTCTCGTTGTTTGCAGTGGCAAAATTCCATTGCTCGTCTTGATTTGTCCTTCCTTAATGAGTGGTGTGCTTTCTTTTCCAGATTCGTGTGGTGAACGCGTTCCAGATGGACCTAGACTCTCATATGGACAGTTATGACAAACGCAGCCGGCCATCTGTGATCAGCCTGCAGTCATTACAAGCCCAAAGGATGGGAGGAGTTTCTCGAAAGCCCAACCTGGCCAGTTCACCTGAGGCTGCTGAAACCACCACATCACCGTGGTTTGGGAGAAGTGAAAGCATACCTTACGCTGATGAATAATATTGAGTAATATCCATGTATCATAATTATGTTATTTAAATAAATTATTGTTACAATTTTAATTATGGGATTTTTTTCCCATCTGAAATTTTTAAATTTTTATTTTATTGTGGGGGGTAATCTAGATAGTTGATTTTATGACAATTTTCTTTTGTGTGAATGTAAATTGAAATGAAACCTATAGAATTACATATAGATACTTCATATTGTATTGCAAAGATCAAGAAACTTCTCCCTTTCCCATCAAGCATAGCATTTTTTTGTGCATTTCACATAATACAATTAAGAACATTTACAAACTAATTGTTATACTGCCCGTGAGTCAGTGAAACTTGGGGTGGAGTTCAAAAGTTCAAAACACATCAAATAATGATTCTAGAAAGAAAGAATGGCATGTGCAATTTTGTGCTAAACTTTTGTTGATTTGAATCACTGAGGATAGTTAACTCATTGAGACTGCATGGCCAGATTCAGGCATGGCAGCACAGATGCACTATTTAAGAGATATTTCCAAAACTTTCTCCAAGAGCAGATAATTGACACAGAACCAAATGGTGCTTTTCTTTTTAGTCTGCAAAATTTTAATATCTGATAAAAACCGGAGAGAAGAAAACAAATATCCGTAAGTTTAATCAGTACTCTGCTATGGACATGTATTACAATAACCTTAACAAAAAGCACTCATAATTACCATCATGCAAAAGGCTTCAGACAAGTATGTCCAGTGCTGTTCTAATGAGTTAAAATGGAACAGTTGTTCTTTCAGTGGCATGGTTACCATGCAGTCTCTATCTTTTTACTCAAAACATTTTCTCTTAATATTAGAAGCAAGTCAAGTTTTGCTTATTTGTGGTAAGAATTTTTAACAATCTATGACTATTAATATTTTTTTTTACACTTTGAAAAACATTGAATTTTGTTATCATCTTTGTACCATAGATGGCATCTTACCTCCATTATATTTTCTGTACAACATTTAAGAAAGTAAATAGTAGGAATATTTGTAGAAGGTTTCTATCTTTTGTAGTTACAGATGTATATGTACCATATGACTTTTGGATTGATTACAAACTTGTTGTTCACTTGAGCAGTGTGTGTTTCTGAATGACATTAATTGAACAGAGAATATTTGGTGAATCAGGTAATAAGTTTTTTTTTTGGTTTTTTTTCTTAGCACTAGGAACAAATGGTTTCCTATTCAGCGCAAAGCTGATCGAAAATATTGCTGTTGTGAGCAAGGTGTATTTATTATAATTATTGTGTTACTGCAAGTTATGGGTATTTTAAAATAATTTTGCCTGTCTTCATTCTCATTCATATAACAAAGATGTAAAACATAACAAAACTCAGATTCCCTCTATTTTGACATCAGTTTTGCAATTTCCACTGTCATCAGCATATTGTAGGTTGGACATGAATCATTTGTAATTTTCATTGCTATGTGGCATTTGAAAGTTTGCCATCACTGCTTGAAGTGGTCAGATATACATTTCTGAACAAAGGTTAAAATATTAAAATGACAACAGCATCTCAGGACATTGTTATCCTGATGGCTCAGCTTGTTAGCCAGCTTTGCTGTTTCAAATATGCAGCCAAACCCCAGATGCAAGATCTACAAAGACTCCTAGCATTGCATCAGGTTGTGGCCTGGACTATACACACTCATGAGTTTGAGACAAACATACTCTAAACAGTTAATCCACCCTGAAAAGCAGTAGAAACATTTATTTGCCAGAATAAAATATTTTCACTCCTTTGATCACGGAAAACTGGAGAAAGTGACAAGAAATTCCCGAATTCCTTTTTAAGTGTTTCTCCATTGTGTCCATGTTATCAAGAATTTCTTATGAAGGTATGGAATACTTCATTTATTCATTCCTTATAAAAAAAAAAAGAAAGATTTCAGTATAGGTAACCTTAATTCAGGGAAAGAGAATGATGGCACTGCTGGCATAACAATGATTTGCCAAGGGGCAGTTTGGTTGTAATTTGATATTAATGCTGACATATTCAGAAGTGTCACTTTTAGCATGATGGGTCCTCCAGGGCACATGAGCATATTCTCTTTGCAGATGTTTTGTCAGATTATCAAAAACCCTACCTCGAGCAATGGTGATCATATTTGTCAGTAAGAATTGCCTCAATTAGCAAAATGCTCTTTCAGCTGTAGTATCCAGCTCATCAATTAAGTAAATTCAGAAACAGTACAGAATCTTTTTCTTCTTCAGGCATCATCGCAGATTATCATCTCATTGCACCATCAAAGCATTGATTTCAAACCCATGAGAAATATATTTACAAATTTGTTTGAATCAGAGCTGATAGTTTGGGTATGTCCTTCGTAAGCATCAGCATGTCTCTTGTTCTACCATTTCACCCCCTCTCCCTTTCCCTGTCCCATGCTCCATCCCAGTCCCCTTGCTGGCATTCCAAGCAAACATTACGTAATATGAACCATTTTCTTTTCTTGTCACTTGTCCTTTTGCCTGATTACAAAGTCTGCTGAATTGTTCTTCACTCCTTAAAATGTTTTGCATGCTTTTTAACCCTTCTTTGTTTCTCCCACTTCTTTTCCTTGGTAAGCAAGCTTTATTCATAATTTCATAGTCACAGTAGGGAACATTGTTGAAAAAAAAACTTATCATTAATATCATCAAAACTAATGCTATCATTACGCAAGCTTTCCTCAGTCTGTCTTGCAGATGTATCAGTTCACATGTTAATGTTTCTGTCATAATCATCCACAAGATCATTGAATTACTTCATTTGAGGTCTCCTCATTGACCATATTTCATTGGCCATAAGATTGTCATGAAAACAATAGTTCACATGTTCTTGTGGAGTTAGTTTTCACCACTGTCGAAGTAATCACCTGCATAACGTATCTATTTATTTATTCTTCATTAATATTATACATAAAACTAATGATTTTATTAGCAGTCTGAGTCATGATTGTGACATTGTATCTTTCACATTTTTGCAGTTTTGGGTGTGAACAAATGACAAAAACTGTTTTGTATTTTCCTTTGTTGATCACACCGTATCATAAACCTAGTAGGTGTATCCATATTCCCTGTATGGAGTGTTGAATATATTTGCTTCTATGTAATTATGTTACCTTTGAATTGGTTTTTCCCTTACTCTACTTACCCATGAATATGAATATGTTGTTTAAGAAATGAAAAGTGTTGAGCTGTTTTTTTACCCTTGTTAGTGGTAGCAACTGTAAGAATGTATTCATGACAGTGGCTGATATGGAATGTACATTTCAGTTGGGTTTTTTTGCCAGTAAGTGGCACAGGTTGCCAAGAATGCACATATGAATAATAAAAGAGTTCATTTCAGTGTTAGCTTACAAGATGAACAGTAAACACAGATGTCAGATTAATGGTAGCAGATACTAACAATTTTTTACCCCTTTCCTAACTGTGGTTTTGAATCCTCAATCGGCAATCTTATTTTTTTTTTTATGTTAAACTACCAGCAGTTCTTTACCCTTAATAAAAACTTCAAAGTGTTACTGGAGATGGCAGAGCAACAGTGATTTTGCTGATCTGGTGATTCGGCATTTGTATGAATTAGGATTTGTGAGGTTTAAAACTCAACTGAACAGTGACAAATACTGTACCTGGATGATCTGTTCAGTTTTGAGGGTGATAAGTTTAAATGTTGTTTGTTCTTAGATTCAGGTTCTCTCTGTTTCTCCTTTGTGTTGCAGTTGGTGAAAAGAGATATATTCCAAAACTGGGTGAGTCCAAACTGCAAACTGATATGACAAGACACAGGTGTACTTGAAGTCCATCAGAACGGTAGTTTGTGTAAAAACTGATGACAGTACTAATATATTTTGTGTATTGAAGCCCATAAATCACATTTTTTCATTTGGTTAGAAGTTTGGTTGGACCTAAGTACTAGCAGTTAAAAATGGGCTTGCCCAGCTGTGGAGAATGGAGATGATGGCTCATGGTAGTGTGTGTTTCTGTGTAATGACATTGATTTTATTTTGGCAGTGGCAGTTTTTACCTGTCAGAACAGATCTTCGACTGTATATAGTTCCATTTTACGGTTAATGTCCATTGATTATTCATTGATTTTTAAGTATGATATGGTCTTACCGTTTGGACTAAGGGAATGTGCTGTGTACTTGACTAACTGCAGTGATCAAATTGTGTGAAATAGATAGTTAAAGATATTAAAAAGGATCACTTTCTTCCTAAAGTCAGTGCTAAAAGTAACTGACTTGTTATGAGGTTGCATTGACTTGATGAAATAAAGCTCAAATGTTTGCCCTCATCCAGTGTGAATGTATTGAAGAATGATTTTATCCTGGGCTAGCATCAGCTTAAGATCAGAAAGACTAGTATTTTTACAATACCTTTGAATACTTTAAGTGTCACTGCTAGCATAGTTTATGGAACCAAATTTCCATTTTCATTTTTTTCTGAGGAAGGCAAGGTACAAGCAATCACAATAACACTGCAGCATTCAGGCATGTTTCCAATACTCTATATGTAAACACATTTGTATAAGCAGCTGACACAACAGCATGCACATTTTTTTAAGTGAAGGAGGAAAAACATTTAGGTATATAATTTAACGTTCACAATTTTATCTAGCAATATACAATATTCTTATTTGTGAAAAATACATTACTTATATAGACAGATTAAAAGGTGTAAATTCTGGTATGTGTCCTCATAAAATGGTATGGTCTCATTCACATCAAGTTCTGTTTCATCCCCCTGCACATCATTGAAGTCCAATACCTCAAAACATGAACTGTGAATGGATTGTGTTGGGTTACGCATGGAGATGAGAGCATTGTATAAAAATGTATTCCTTTATTCCCCCTGATCTCTTACTCTGCCCCTTTTATTTTTTACAAGCATGTAATCCTCACACCATGTATATTAATTGTGGCTTATGTTTTGTGTGCAGTTTTCTTTCTTTTGTCAAATGTACATTTTTGTTTTACCATAGTAACAAATGTTACCATGGTATTTCAATTTGAATGTGCATTGTAATCAGAGCAAAATTGTGATATGACTGTTCATGTAAACATGTTTTACAATTTCCCCAATTTTGTTAACTAATGGTAGAGAAAGCAAGTGATCAGTAAAATAAAAACTAAAACATCAATGGTGTCAGATTTCTAAATGACTTTGGTAATCCAACATCTTTTTTGTTTGTTTAAATCCATCTATCAGTATGTGTGGGTGTGCAAGTAAACTATAGATGCAGAGCAGCATAGTGATTTCAGTGTTTTGTAGTACATGCCAAAGCACATTTTTGATCCCCCTTTTATTGGTTTGGTTCTCATTTTGTTATTTTCAGTAGCAAGAGATGTGTTATAGATATATCATAACTCTTTGTAACTTTTACATGGCTGGTTTTTTCAATCTTTCTCTTTCCTGTTCCTGACGGAGGCAGTTTTCTTCTCCACATGTACGTTTCCTCCCCAGCTGTCTCCACCATGCATGTAACTTGTGTTGATTTGGGTCTGTAACTACTTTTTCTCCTCTTGTACTATCATGGGCCACCAGTTTTCTATGCACAAATGGAATTTTGAAAGGGGTTTTATTTTTATCCCATGAAAATTCAGTATTGATGATTATTAATCTTTGGACGCATGTCACTGAAAATTTCAGAAGTTTGATAGTGTAATACCTCTTCATCGGGGACAGAAGTTTGGTACAGAAAGGAACCATCTAAATGAAATTTACTGTACCATTTGTGGCTGATGAAAGATTGGTGGTTCAGTTTTGAAAGTAAATTTGGCTTGGACTGATAGACTGTGCAAGATCCTGCTATAATAGTTCATGCTTCTTCAAATCTTTACTTTGCATTTATTGTAATATACATATGTAACAAATTTTGACTTTAGTTAAACGTCCCTAATTTGTAATTAATAAAGTTTCTACTTTAAACATGAACTAAGTATTTGGCTTCTACTTATTCTTTGATTGGATATGTTTTTATTGTCATATGTGTGGCAGTCCAGGAAAACCTGTCAGAAGTCGCAGACCAAGTACAGTCGAGTCCGCGTTACTCCAATTCGCTGGGACCACCCCAATGAGTTGGAGAAATCAGGATTCGACTAACGATTTCCAAGGCGGGGCAACCGTATGCGAGCGAGCCAGCACTCTGGGGAGGTCACGAGGGTAATTCAACAGGGGATGTAACTAAAGATGGCATATTGGGAAAATATTTTAAATGGAATTATTTCTTTTTCTAAGAAATCGCTCTGAGTAGTAGCTTAATAGATGAAGAGGCCGCCGCTTTTTCCACTTGTTCCCGGTTTGTCAAGATCATAGAAAGCGTGCTAATGGGAACGCCATATTTCTCAGCTATGACATTCTTCGACATCGCACCTCTGTCGATTTCCTGGAGCATGTTAATATTCGACTCAATGGAAAGAGTCTTGAGGTTTCTCTTTACAGGATTAGAGGAAGCCATTATTTAGAGGACAAATTCAAGTTGATAAAGATGAGTCAACCGTACGCGAGCAAGCGAGCACACTGGGGAGGTCACGAGGGCAGCCTCTTGTTTATTTACTGTCACAGTGCAATGGGCCAGTGTATGTATACACTGCTGCCGAGATGTTTAATTATCGATCGATTTTTCAGCCGAGCCCTCCCGCATTCTCTTCCCCCTACTGTCTTATCAGCGGTGGTGTAATACATACGCCCTACTTATTGTGCTACTTATTGGCACCCGCAGTGTCCAGTTTTATTGCCTCTCTCTATCCGCGGCACCGTTTTGTTTGTTTTTCAAGCCGTCGGCGTTGTTTAGTACCACGCGGGGAAGATAAGACGCCAGGAGGTGATTTTGCCTCTGTGGCAGCGCTGAGCAGTTGGACTAATCAGAAATGGGCATTAATTACTTCGTCTTATGCAAGGATAATTAATAGACGCAAAGAAGGAAAAAAAACTATTATTTCTTTTTATTTCGACTAATAAATAATTGGAGGTATCCGGTTTCGACATACATGGACTCGACTGTACTAGGTGCAAAACGAAGCGATTTTCGCATTTTAAGTCGAAATTGAGTTTGCTTGCTTTAAAGCCATTTTTCTCAGTTTTTAAGATTTGTCACTTCCAACACTATCAACAAATAAAAAGCTTACCTTTTAGACATAAATGAGGAATACAGACAAAATATTTCAAGTTTTGAAAATTTGACCATTATAAAGGGTTTTCCTAAACCACCACACAAACAATAAACTGAGATCAGGAAATGCAGCAATGACAAAGGATTCATTAGCACACTGTCATTAAGATAAATGTTAAATCGTACACAGTTCACCAACATTACTTGAAATATTACTGAGTCATGTGAGAAGTAAAAACTGGTTTCTTAAAGGAAAGGAAAGAATAGAGGTAACAAAAAGGGTAGCTACCTAAAATATGCAAGTTGTTTTTCACTTTCAAAATGTCACAGTCATTGAGTCTTTTAACTTGTGTGTTTATGAGTACTGGATCTGCTAATTTCCATGTAAGAATGGAGTTACCTTATTAAAGGGAGGCTAAATCCTTTCCCTGAGGCTGCATTGCAGATAAATCCACTGCTAAATAAACAAGTGATAAGTTTTATTTGCTCTTTATGGAAACATATTTCATATCTTTTGGTGTAAAATTATAGAAAATGACATAAGAATGTTCCAGCCACATTTAACTATTGTTTCATATCTTTTAGAGAAAATTTGACATAATTGAAAGTTAGTAACTGAAAAAGTACTATTAAGCATTTTGGTGTGCAAGTTCTCACACATATTTCACTGCATCGCTGATGACTCATCAAAGTATCTGCAATGCAACCTAAGAGAAAGAGTTTAACCTCCTTGTACAAAAACCACTATTTTGCAGTTCTAAAGACCAATTTATCTGAGATATCACAAAGGCTCTGCACAACTTTCACAGAGATTACAACCTGAGCTTGATCCTAAAGTAAACATGCAAACATGTACTGCTGAAGTTTTATTTATTCAGTCTTTTGACAAATATTATTTACCTGGTATGCATTTCCATTAACATGCAGGGAAAATAATGTAAAATGTAATTTACAAAAATGTCAATAACCTTAGAAACCTGTACAACAATCAGGATGAAAAAAAAATGGTTCAGGAAAAACATCAAAACAGTCGAACTTCCAGTAGCAGAAGAACCAAGATGATTTTGTTGAATTTATTATTTTCTGTGTGATTACTTCCAAATACAAACAAATCAATCGCACACCCTGTGATTGCACTAATGTGGTACCCACTAGTGAGAAGTCTCATACAGATGCACAACAATAAGTTCAGGATACTGACCACATAACCAACATTACCATCATCAGTACAACATGCTGAAAAGCCCGAAACAAGAACCAGGTAGTTCTCAGTCATAAGCAACAGGAAACTTGCACAACACTACTAATCACATCAGTCACAACATTACTTAAGACCAGGCTAACTTGATATTAGAGCATTCAGACAACTGCACGCGCTCAGAACCAAGTAACAGTTATTTTCAGCAGTTTGTATTCTGTTACAAACTCATTAGTATTTGCGTCTCATTTTCTGTCTTTGATCTGGCTCTGTGGATCTCTTACACCCACAGTAAACATTCCCATATAAGCATACAAATACACAAAGCTGCAGGTCAGGCTTACCAAACTTAATATTTACGCAACAACTTTTAAGGAAAAACAAACGGGCATCTTGTACATGTCGAAGTAAAACTTCATTTGAGGACTAGCAAATCTTTTTTTTTTGCCTCCTTCCTCAAAACCAGAAAGCATAATTCATAACAATTTAAATGATGAAAACACCTTCAAAGGCAGCAACAGTTCTAGCATCAGCCCAATATAAAGATGAAGCATTTCTACCAGACCCTCAAAATGAGGATTGTTCTAAAGTCACATTTTTATGCCAATGGAAGGTGTTAGAGCAGAACTCTGGTCTACATGTTTATGCACTGAATAGAATCCCATGGAAAGTCATGTCTGCCTGTGTGCAAGCAAAAAACTCATCTCACTAAATGACTACAAGTTTAAAGTTTTTGATCTGAAGATTGCGTCCTTATGGCCGAGATATAAGTTTGTGCCATATGCACAAGAATATTTATCTAGACAATGGATATCAAAATTCAGTTGAGCACAGATAATTCAAAATCTCTTATGTCATCTCATCTTGTTCTAGTGTGCTGAATTTCAAGGAGTACATAGAGCACTATTACAGAGAAATATATCTGGAACAGAGAGGTTTGCTCCAGGAAACCATGATTTTGTCTTAGGTATGTTTGAGATATTTGTGCTCAACTGTACTATGCAAGGATTATCTCTCATCTAGAACTGGAGAAGCTGTGCTTTCCTCTAAAACTTTCATACATAACTTCAGATAATGTTGAATATCAACAAATAGTCAGCCCTTGTCAGGCAACAATGAACAAAATCTCACATGCATGCTGGCAGGTTTATTCACTTCCTTCCTCACAATAATGAAGTTCATTCATTTCACTGAACAGTTTAGTCTCCACCATGAAAAGAGCGCCACAAAGAGGCAAAGGAGTTTACCACTTCAGCTGATGTTGAAAGGGAAGAAACATTCCACAAACCAGTCCATTTTTCAGTCAGTTGTTGACTACAAGCATAGAGCTAAACATGTCATGCTTTTGGGACAGACTAGTCTATGAGGCTACATGATCAAACAAATTAAGAGGGCAAACATAAGAATCTGAGCGATTCAGTTTAGTACAGAACAATGCCAGTGTCCATGGAACTAAGTCAAACTTGTATTAAAAGGAGCTGTCACACAGATGGCCTAAAATGAAATGCACCTAGCGCATGACACTTGTTAACGACAAGCACTTATTTTAAACAAACTGCAGTTTCACATTCACCAACTATATTCCATCCAGTACATACTTTTTTTTAATTGAATCAACCTTCAATGGATGATAAATGACCTCAGTGGTCTTCAAATTAAACACTGACCGAAATGTGGGACCTCAGATGTGATGATTCTACCCGGTGAAACTTGAGACTATGTCTACTGAAATTCAGCTTTCCTGTTAGATCTTACATATTTTGGCAGTAAACACAGCAGTACACAGTGCTTGAAAAAAAGACAGCATTGTCAAAAAGCTGAGCAAAAACAAAACACTGCTAATAAATCTCTAAGTCTCAAATAGATAAGTACTTAGCTTAATTTGTGAATGTATCCATACATTCCTTCACTCATCACTAACCTATTATGTGCTGCTAAATGAGCCTGAGGCTTGCGCAGTGCTTGAAGCATTACAAAAGAGAATGGGCAAGCTGACTGACTGTATGTAAGCACAATAAGAGGAACAGATGCATATATATAAAAAGTACCAGCTGGAATGAACATTTTCAGATGTTGCTCAACGTTTTAGCTCTAGCCTTGTGCTTTCATCCACAAATCAAAAGTTGGCAGATATCTCATTCACTATCTTTTTCATTTTAGATATTCCACTTTACAATAATGATCCACTGAGATTGTATATTTTAACTTCCAAAGTACTTGTTCAAAATTTGCATTTCATTCAAGGTATATACATCAATATGTCAAATGTGTTCATAACATGGTAGATTTGTCCAGTTCCCTCCCGTAAGGGGACTGTACATGATAAGCTCTAAATCTTAATCCTTCACAAACATACAGCAGCCTGTACGAGATTTCAGTTTCTCCTCAAGACACACGAGGGGTGTGATACTGCAAAAAACAAAGCTGTCAAGGAAAATACAATTCACTGAGTTTGTCCTCATTTCTGAAAAAACTATGATAAACAAATGTCAAATAAATGGTAACAATATGAACTATTTTGGTAGATTATACTTGACATAGGGCACCTCTACGTCTTCTCCATCTAGGTCATTGCAGCAGATCTCCAAGACAAGGGCTTGCACATGAGGGGGGATCTTCTTCTTGGACACTTTCTTCACCACTTCAGACATCCTATTAGTAATGAAATCAAGACGTCACTTTAGAGAGGAGTAGGTCCATGCCATGTTTTGGCAGTCTCTGCTATGACCAGCGGATGAACATACAGTAGTAATAAATGTAAGACATCATACACTAAACTTCATGAACATTCAGTAGTCTTTCACATTAATGGTAAGTCAGCGACACCACAAACTCACATCCTTAAAGATTTCCTGAGAACGAGATCTCTCTCAACCCATGCTTTGCATCATGATTCTTTTTAACACTTATGAATGGTCCCAAATTTAATAATAATAACTGGAGGTTACATCTCTTCTAAAACCAGTTAATCTGGTGGTGGAACATGCTTATCAGGGAGGGGAAGGGGAAAGGAAGGACAGGCAGAACCTTCATTTCTTGTCTTGCTGGAATTTTGGGGGNGGGGGGGGGCGCCGCGTGTGGCATTCAGGATCAGGTTGTTTCTTTGTTCACTTCTTGTTATAAGTGCACATGATAACAAAAAATAAGAAAATGCAGGAGAGAGAGAAAGATGGAAGGAGCACGACTGGATACATTCAAGAAAAACTCTCCTGTGGTCTGCAAAGAACAGGCTACATTCAAAGTCTAATCTTAACCACAACCCCCATCTCTTCAAATTACTACTTCCTCAAAGCAAAACTTCGAAGACTAGCAAATATCTGAATAGAAACAGCGAGTCAAACTTCTGAACCGCTGTCAGGGTAACATGTAACACTCTCAGACTGCTTTAGAGTATGTGTGATAATGGCTGACATCAAGGTTTATTGCTACGAGCTCCTTTATTTATCATTAACCATTATAAAACTTTCCCACGTGGGAAGGGAAGTGTGTCCAGCAAACCAGGTACTGGCCATACAGTGCACAGCAATTGCTGATTGGTCACACCTGGCTCTCACTGCCTAACTTCACATGTTGTTCAATGTGCAGTTTGTTCATTAATTATCTTCAGAGATTGATTATTTCCCATGGCCTGGGCTATCTGAAGATCCAGGACTGATAGGATTACATAAACTGAATTTTACTCTGTACCATTTTAGTAATGTCCAGTTTTTCAACCTGCTGCCCTTCTACCTCTCCATTAACCATCCAGCAAATTGCACTGCTTATTGAAAGTCCAAAAATGAAAGTGATTACAGGATATGCCCTGGACACCATAATAATTAAATAATCCAGGGCACCATGTAATGACTACCCTCTTAAGTGTGATGCTGATTACACTCTGATTTCTCAGATAAAAGTTCAAGCTCGTTTAAATGAAATATTGCTACCTAGGGCCAATTTCTCCTACATGTTGGTCAGCAATTATGTGGGAGGGCCCACACTTAATTTATATGCCCTCTCTTTCCTGTTGCACTTTTATGCATTCAGCTTACAACTCCCTTGCCACAGCATGCATGTGTACTATTTTTTTTTCTTTTGTATTTGGAGATTTAGGTCCTTTCACAACATATAGGACTGAAGTTCAACAAAATACATTCAAGGATTATACATACGGCAAATCCATTCTCTCTTGGCGTTTGGCTGGCTGCATGAAGAAGGAGTAGAGCATGCATACTCCCTGGGAAAGCATGGTTATCTCCAGTTTGTGCTCATTCTGAAATTGACATCAACACACAGAAAGTGAGTGATAATCCACTGAATCAGTGATAACTACGGCATGCCCCCACTCCACCATATATTTTTATGGCTGTTACCGTCATGTTTCTTTCCTTCTTAGAAGAAATATTTGTTTCAGTAATCTACCACAAATACGAAACAAGGACTAATAACTGCCAGGAATTCCAAAGACAGTGGGAATATTTTGGATAATCAATTCCGCTGCTATAGAAGATTCTTAGATCAACATTATATTTTAGATCTGAGTTTCTTCTCGTTCAGTTAGTTCCAAAATATCACTTGTAGACATTGCATGATCACATGCAAGTGTTACCACCAACACAATCATCCTAGTTTTTGGCAATTTCTCAATCTTTCCCATATTATATGATTTTCTAAACACACTGAATGTTTTTTATTTATGATTTTTTAATATTGAAGCAACAACCTCATCTGCATGAAACTGGTCGACACTGCAGCATTTTACAGGCTGGTAAAGCCAAGTCTTTTCTTTTTCCAATTTCCACATCAGTGTTTGTTTTCAAATCATTAAACAACAACAGGCCCAGAATAAGACAATTGAGTAAAATTATAACATATTCTTTCTTTGGGGTATATAAAACCATGCTATCCACAGACTATGCTAATAATATTCCGGAACGGTACAAGACTGATGACACAACTAGTACAATCAATCATGCTAATCGGTTTATCAGCTTCACTAGTGGATACTTTGACCTGAATTTTACCTCCCACTATGCAAATCCCTCATCTACCCTTCTCATAGGCTCCTGGCAAAGCCATGATGTACAGATCATTTTTCAGTGTCTTTGAGTATCTACTTTATTTGTCTAGGCCAATATTTCAGGATTCTGGGTTCAAAGGGTCAAAATGTATACATCATCATACATCATCACAGCAATCAAAATGCATGGATTTTGTCACCTCATCCCACTCTCCAGGTGACTAAATGCTGACTGCCCTAAGCATGTACAAAATCCTATCACTAGGACACAAATACAGGAGAACTACCAAGTCCAGAGATGACTTTCCCACAAAAGCTTCCTCTTTAATCAAGCTACATTTTGCTGTACAGAACTAATACTGTCATAAATCCTTATACGGACATATGACAGTATTATTTTCAGGCGGCAATTTGAAAACACACAAAACTCTCTCACTTGGACAGCAAGACAGCTGAAGATCTCCAGCAAAACATACAGCAAGTGTTGTGGCTCTTGACTTCCTGACCCTCTAAACCAATTAACATAATTATAATCTGGAAAGGATTTCCCATTTCAGCAATACTGTAAAGTGGCAACACTCAAAATTCTGTGCATACATACCTGGAAATAGTCTATGAATTCTCTCAGTGTCATTTCCCCTTGTACCTCAAATCTGTCCCACAAAGTGAACTCATGATCATAGTACTGTGGGCAAAAAGAAAATATCAATTGTCAATCTCAAAAAAATTACCATTAAAATGAGATAACAATCATCTGTGTCCCCTTACAAGTAAATTTTGAAATTTCCATGATCTGAGGGTTGAAAGCAACCTACTGGAAAATGAACAGCATAAAAGCTGTTTTAAGTGCCTATTATACATGTGTTTGAGAGCAGTCATCAAAAGATCTCATAAGTAAAGGTGGATCCTCTATTTTTTACCTCCAAATATTAATACGTAAATATTCATACCTTATTCTTTGTTGGTGCTATCGGTTCTGAGAAGGCAAAGAATGGCAAAGCCAGATTTGCAAATCCATTCTTGAAACTTTCAATGTCTTTGTGACCCTGAGCGAGCTGAAATTCAATTTCAAACAGAAGATATTAAAATGTGATACAGGATGCACAGCATAAAAAGTCAGAATTAGCGAGAAACTGGGTGAACACAACAGTAAACAGATTTACAAACACTAACTGAACAGTCAAAACTACTAATGTTCCCAACAGTACATCTAGCACCAGACGGCAAAGAACAGCACAATGCAGGAATGAATTCATAACAATGAGGAATGGCAAATGTGACAAAACCATGATGGGATATATAAGAGATGTCAGAAAAGAAAACTGCCTATTATTTTTTTTTCCACTTACCTTGATTAGTTCAAGGCAAACTAAACCTACAACCATGCTTGTGGTGGTTGCAATAGCTGGAATGATGCGGCCTGCAATGAGCTTACTCTGAAAAATGAAAGCCAAAATCATTGTCAATCTAATGGCAACTTCCTGACAAGATACATTAAAAACCATCAACACCCATGTAGAATGTTACCAAGTAAAAACACTGAGTAACATAATTTCTTACATTCTGTAATTTACTCATACAGCAGTGATAGTTACTGTGTCTTAGAAGAGTACTAGACCTAATTGCATTTTGTAATAAAACAAATTTAAAGAAGAAAAAAAAAACATTGATGAAGCACGAAAATAAAGAATTTTAGGGAAGAAGGCAAATCCACAGCAATGGAGGAAGATTTTATAGCCGATGCAGTAGCAAATAGAAATCTCATATAAAAGCTGAAACATGGCTCATCCATGAAATTGAAAGTGGCTAAAGTGCATGAGTGAAGCCTGAAAATGTCTGTGTGCTAGCAGTGTAAAATACCAATCCTCTTCTCTGGAAAATACAAAATATCTTCTCTGGAAAATACAACATATCTTCTCTGGAAAATACAAAATATATCTGTCCACATCCCAGATACAGACTTGATGGCTAACACTGGAAATTTCATTCAGAACTTCAATTAGTATTTTATGAAGGTTGAAACCAAGAGTAAAGTATCCTGGGAAAGTGGGTTCTCAAATCTTTACGGGCTGTTTAAAAAATTTGGAGACTGTAAACCACAGGTATATAATCAGCAATGCAAATCCTTGACCAAAAAAAAACTTCTGAAAATTTCTTAAATGCATGGCATGTCGACGTTTCTGCAGAAGCCAACTCAAAAGCTACGATTTTAATTCTAAACTGTTTCCACAATTAGGAGCCACTAATGTAAACATCAGAACCAACTAAAGTTTAGAATAAAATAATCTTTAGAATTGCATCCAAACACCAAGGTTTGTATTGAACAGCTGACAGATGCCTGATATGAAATATGTAAACTAAACACAGCACAGAATAGCCATTGTCTGGAATGGGAGCTGAAACTGAAGTGCTGAAAGTTTGGCTGCATTCTCCTTCTCTTCAATGTTCTTGAAACTCGCCAGAATGGTACTGTTCTTTCTCAGCACTGTACGTTTAACAATGTGGCAATTTCTTGATGCATAGAGCTTCGGCGCCTTCTTTCCAGTTTATCACTGCACAGTGTGTGCCACACATATCCATCACCTTTCAGCATTTGTATGCAATTGAAATAAAAGTCACCACTGTCATTTCTCTCTTCAAGCCACTGCCACTTAAGCTTGCTTTTCACAGAGTGGTCCAGCACATCCATTGATTTCAACAGACATACTTTGATTCATCCACTCTCTTACACTGCTCAGCAGCAGGCTAGGACAGACTTCAAAGATGGAGTCTTGCATGTGCACATGCATTCAGGAAGTTTAAAAAATAATCCAATTTCCAGCTTCCATGCAATTTGTCCTTTGCTGATTTCATTCTTTTGAATACTATCAAGATAAAGCTGGACTTGTTTTTCCCAACTGCTCAAAATGCCAAATATATACATGTACCCCATCACTAGAAATGCCCCAAAAATCCACTTATCGACAAATCTGGCATCCCTGTATAATCCAACTCCTTTAGCACATGAAATCACATGATCAACAAAAAGTTGTGAGTCACAAAAGTGTATTTTGGAAATGGACTTTGACCAAATCTGCACCAGCATCTCCAACAGTGCAAGTGAGATTTTCATAATGGTCTCACCTTGTGTCTATCCGCCTCTGGTATGCTGTAGTTGTTAGCCCTGAGATTAGAGGCAGATACTATGAAATCCATGTGAAAATTAGTGTCATCATCTTTCTCAAACTCCAAAGGAGTAATCTTCAAGTCAGAGAGGGAAGAGGGGCTCGGAAGGACCTTCTGAAGATTCAATAGATCCTCTGAGGCTGAGAAAGAAAACAAAGTAGACATGAGACAAAGATTAAAAATATGAGCATATCTTGGATTCAGGTTTGTGCATTTGGATGTTCAGCTCGAATATTACACTTCTAATCTGGCCTACCTTATAATAATTCACTCTAACTGATGCTCCTAATGAATTGAAACTACTCTCAAGTCACATGGTCTGGTAAGGACATCAACAGACTTTCACTTTCAACCACTTGAAGCTTCTCAAGACATCATGGCTTATATTCTGGCTGTAATATACATGTTCCGGGTGTGGTGGTGGATATCGAAGCAGTCCCACTGTCAACTCAGTACCTTCAAAATCAACAATGTTTGGTACTTCACTGCAACTACCATTTAAAATTCTTAAAGGGACAGGGGAAGCTATTTGCTTCACAGCCTAAAAAATCCACAGTATTTTTTCATAAATTTTCAACCCCTTACCCGTTTCCTTCGCCCAAGCGCTTCCGAGAAAATGCAACTTGAAAGTCGGGATTTTCACACCCCGCAGGCCGCCATGACTCGTCGTCCGGTCAGCGTGGGAATAAGGCTTGACGTCAGAAAGCGAGAGGCAAGCTAATTATGCAAAGAGAATTATCCACATGCAATAACTATCGTTAGCTCTAAATGTTATGCCTTTTTTTCATTTATCGTTGAGAAAAGTGTTTAGTTAAACTGTGTGAACAACTGCCCGGCTTTGATCGCAGTGCTGTAACCTTAGAAAAAAGAAGATAAAATAATATTTGAGAAAAAGGAACATCTGTCTGACCACTATTTGAGTCTATTTATTAATGTTTGCACTGCCTTTGTATCGTTGTCTGCTGTGTGGTTTAGTGAGTTCTCACTGGCCTAAGATTCTGACAATATAAAATTATTATATGCTTGAGGAGCAATTTCAGATAATTAGATAATAGTTGTGTCCCTAGTCATAAATCTAAAGGCTTACAAGAGCAGATCAAAAAAGGGGCACATCGACGTGAAATTTATTTTGACCTTCATATTTTTGTCAGAGATGACCACGGGAACATTTTTAAAGAATACCCGTGAAAACTTTTGTAGTTCTGTAAAATTGAATCGGTCAATCAGTCTTCACTATCAGTGAGAGAAATGAGATAGATCCTAGTATGGGTTATGTGGGCACAATTCCAGGGATGAATAGAAAAGGAGGGGAGGGGGAATAAGGCAAGGAGCAGTAGGCTGATGGAATA
>JAWQUT010000487.1:431857-476857 GCA_033807755.1 Ellobium chinense
GAGAGAGAAGAAAAGAGAGAGAGAGAGAGAGAGAGAGAGAGAGAGAGAGAGAGAGAGGGGCCAAGATGCTTTTGTCCCCCGAGTCACTGTTCACAACCTGCCTTCTTGTTTTTATTCCTTTTTTTTTCCTTAGCAACTCAGGCTCTCACTTTCTCTTATTGCTTCTATTTATTCCCTCTTTCTCTCTCTCTCTCTCTCTGTCTCTCTCTATCTCTCTCTCTCTCAACCCCGAAGACTTTGTAAATGTAACGTCTTTGCTTCACCCCTGAAACTGTGCCCACCCATCTATCCCCTCTCTACCCCTCCCCCTCCCCCTCCCCATGTCGTAACTGTTGCTATGCTCAACATGGCATATCCATGCTAACTGCTATGACCCTTTTCATTTTTCTCTTTGATCCCGGAGGCCGGTTCTTTCTTTCCAAAGATTTCACAAGTATTCTCTAAATTATTCCTGTGGTCATCTCTGGCCAACATATGAGTGTCAAACTATTTTCACATCGATATGCCAGCTGTTTGACCGGCTCTTTGACGCATGCTGACTGATTTATGATTAGTGATGCAACTGACACCGCCCCTAAACGCAGAAAACACTGCCTGAGACAATAGTTTGCTGTCAATCAAATCCTATCCTGCTGTGCAACATCTGAACAACCTATGTACCCCTCAGGCAAAAGATAGAGAATGTCAGAATCGTATACCAATGAGAGCTCATTAAACAATACAAGGGGAAAAACGGCACAGACAACCATACATAGGTTATGCATACATTAATGAAACGACTCACTCAGTGCTCAGACAGATGCTTCTTATATCCAAAATTCATCCTGCCTTTTCTAAGATTACAGCATTGCGGTCAAAGTCGGGCACTTGTTCAGTCTTCAACAAAAGGCCTAATGATCATATGTGAAAAAAAGGCATAAAATTTAGCACCAAGGAAAGTTATTGCATGTGGATAATTCTCTTCGCACAATGACTACTAGCTCGCCTCTCGCTTTATGACGTCACGCCTTATTCCCGCGCTGACCGGACGACCAGTTATGGCGGCCCGCGCGGTGTGAAAATCCCGACTTTCAAGCTGCATTTTCTTGGAAGCGCTCAGGCGAAGAAACGTGTAAGGGGTTGAAAATTTATGAAAAAAATTTGTGGATTTTTAAGGCTGTGAAGCAGATAGCTACCCCTGTTCCTTTAAAGCAGATAGCTACCCCTGTTCCTTTAAAAACATAGAAGACCCAACTTTTGAGTGCTAACATACTTGGTGTTTCTGTGTTGGTGGATGAAGATGCTGCCTCGCTGTCTGTCACCTCTATCTTGACTCCTGACCTAGGTTTAAACTCAGGCACCATAATCTTCTCCACAAAGGCCTTGATCTTTCCTCTGTCCCGGCACTGAGGGATGCCATACACCTCAGCCTTCAAGTTGGCAACAGAAACTATGAAGTCAAGGTGCATTTCCTGGAACAATAATAACAATAATTAGGTTTCTTTATATCCAGGTAACTCCCTATGGAGCATACAATGTCATTGCCATTTTACAGGCACTGATCACTAACATCAGACAATCTTTCACCATCTACAGCCAGGTACCTGTTTTATCAAGTGGACTGGGCAAAATATGAATAATATACTCCATCAAAGCATTTACAACATGACCATTGCAAGAATCAAATACACGACTTTTAATTTTGATTCCTACACTGCAACAATTTGCCCAAGCTGCTCCATTGAAGTTAAAGCAACTTAGGAGTGCCATTCCACTAATCAAAATATATCAGAAAACTTCATCTACATAGCAAATGCTTTCTGAGAGCATGGACATATTACGCCGAAGTTTTCCTGGAGTATGGAAACCCCTTGATAGCTCAACATCTAATTAGCATTACACATCGAAAATTAAGATTCCATTTTTTTACATTCAGCAATGGTTTATATGAATACAGCACACTGATACAAGCAGAGGGCTCTTAAAATTTTTCACATTGGTCAAATAGTTTCCGAGATGTTGCGATTTGAATGTGCCAAATTTTGGACTTTTTTTCCCTCTATATGAGTGACCCCTTTTGTTGGAAAGTGACTTGATGATTGTCATTAAAACATCAATTTAGACAAAAGTACTTGGGCTAGAAAAGTGAAACTTTACACGTCAGTGTAAAATTGTCTGCTGAATTCATTAATAGTGTTTAAAATGTCATTAGATCAAAACTACAAACACTACAGCTTCTTGTACCTGCTTTAGTAAGTAAAATTTTCATTTTCAATAGGCCTAATTTGTCATAAAAAATTTTCAATCTCATTTTAAACATTAAACAGTGCCTCAATAGGATAAAACACATTTACTACACTATAAACTTTTAAAATTCTCAAATTGGTGAAAAATTTGATGAGATCTTGTAATTTTTTAGCATCAAACACGTTTTAAAGGATTATCCCTCTTTTAACTTTACAAAATGTTGCTGTTGTATTTCAGTGTTGTTAAAGCTAGTCAAACCAAATTTAGAATGTTGCGTGTTTCGACTGGTAACAGGAATATTTTAAAGGCTACTTATTTCTACCATATATAGTCATGCAGTAGATAAATGTGCGACTATTTGTGTTAAATCTGCCTTGTCTACATAGGCTATATATTGAAAATAAGTTTGGAGACCCAATGTTAGGGGTGGGTAGTGTAGAAGGAGAAGAGGATTGACAGGCTACTGGCAGTCTGAAAGTTACTCGACTTATATGAGCAGGACTCCATAAAAAGAAAGGTTTGTGTACATATTTCATGGGGATATCGCTATGTCATTTATTATTAATAAGGGGCAAAGCGGTGAGGAAGTAGGTGGATTTGGAGGTGTAGAAACGCCATCAAGTGCCACACGTTTCACACTGTGGCGGGATAAACCCCCCCTCCCCCTTCCTGCTTTCCCTATCTCGCTGTTGGCCCTTGAACCCCCTCCCCCCTTTTTCCATACTCGCTCTCTGCTGTTATGTATTCACTGTGTACAGGAGTAGACAAGGCGAGTAATGTGTACTTCATAAGCCTAGAGTGTTTTAACCACACAGTGCAACTAGATCAGAAGCGAGTGTCCACACCAGCATATCAGAGTGTGCTTTACAACACCCAATAGATCTGTTTCGCTTTCACCGTTAATACACTGTGCCAGGATTCCCCGTAAGCAACGCGAGAACGACCAACCGCATCGGCTGTATGCTGACATGTGACAATGTTAATTGAGGTCAACTCTGCTGCACTGTCACTTGGGGGATCCCATAGGTCACCTCTTGATGTGCCGGGGAACCGTGAAAACAGTATACCCCCGCTGCATTCAAACAACATTTACCGCATTACTACTGGCTGAAATTTTATGGGCAATATCAAATATGAAAGAAGGAACAGGTATCTGCCATCTGGCCTTGTTTTGTGGTTGTAGCTTTAGTCATTTAAGCTCACAACCACGTCAACTTTGACAAGTCGTAACTTCTCAATGCTTCAACTGATTACCACCAAACCAACACCGGAGGAAATGGCATTCTTTCATTTGATGGTAAAATTTGATGGGAAATGACACAAGACAAGCGCTGTAATCATATCATCCGTCCATGAACTCTAAAACATCTTTCACCATTAAAGCTTTTATGAATGGAAACTATGCATTTCCCTTTCATTTGATACATGTTCGAATAAAATCTGTGCAGCGTTAGTGAATTTCTTGTAAAATTAAATGGGTTTCCCATGCTCTCAACAGTAGTCCGCGGTTCCGGTAGGCCCGTGTGTAATGCAAATCTAATATTGCTGATTAGACAAAATTTTAAAATATTTCTCCGAGAGACAAATTCAGCACAACATATCACATAATGTGTAGGAGGAAACCAATCTGAAACTTACCTATTCTAATCAAACTCAGATGGAATCACATTATATGTACAAGAGAACTAGTCCAAAACTTACCAGATTCGAATCAAACTCCAATGGATTTGGGCAACGTTTAGGACCAGACCAAAATGGCGCCCCTGTACTGGTTTTCTGAAATAAAGAAAGAGTTGAAAAGTAAAATTGCCATATTACACGAATGTTCAAAAGATCATGCAAATGGGCCACACCATCCAGAGGTACAAAAATTTTACAAGCATCCAGCCGTACAAAACTTTTACATGCATTCACAGAAACCTACAACACAACAGCTGTATGGCAGACTTAATAGCATCATCTGGAAAATGTGCTTTCTTGTATTGAACATGGAAAGTACAATATCAAGCAGCAATTGAAATATCACAAGATCTACAAGTCTCCACCATCATATATACCATCCTAAAAAGGCACCCAAAACACTCAATTTTACCAAGACACTGACTGAAAATCCATATGCGGAAACTAAACATCCAGCAGCAAAAGATCAGCGAAAATAATAATGGACCGCAACATTAACAGTGAATGAGACCAACCTGATCAGCTGGGAAGTTAAATAAAAGCTGCTTGATTTTGTTTGTGTAGTTCTTGGCAAACATCAGACGAGCAAGCGTGATGCAATCTTCAAAAGACTTTGGCCTCTCATCAACCAAGGTGCGTTTCACACTTTCCAGAATGTCCAACTGAAACAAAAAAATTTGCAAAAGTTATTTAAGAACCCTGTCATATGAGGTCAAAAGACAATCATTTGGCCTTTTTATTTACCATTACTTTTTTCCACTGTATTTCTCCTAACAAATATTTACACCAATCTTGACACTTTTTCTGACTTCTAGGTGCCAAGGAACTGAGGTTGTGAGGTTGTAAACAATGGAAAGTCCAGGGATGCCACAACTTTCTCATAAAATTCTCTGAAGTTTTGATGCTCACAAGTGCACTGTATCCCTATTGCTAAACATGCATCTAAGGCAAGGAATAGTTCATGTAACACAAAATCAAATGGCCTTCTGGAAGTTACCGTTTTTTGGGTAATTGAGAATTTTCTAACAAGCAGCATTCTTTGACTACTGAATGGAATAGGCCAGTCAAACATGGCCGTGTCGCTACACACTTTAGCCCCGCCCAGTAACACACTGGGGGGCAGAAAGGGCGAGGCCATAGTGGTGGAAAGCGGTGGCTGCTAGTCTAGATCTAGTTTTGTTATGTTTATCAGCGGCTTAATCTGTTTTTAATGTTTAGTTTTTACTGAACTTTTATCTAGTCTAGGTGTAGTTTGAGTGATCTGTGTTAGTGAACAAGTGCTGTTATTAGTTTGTGGATTATTTTTGATAGTTCCTGTGATTCGTGATGCCATGTCTTCACTGGACCGCTATATTGACACTCTATGCGCTGTAGTTAGAGACTTGTATATAGCTAAACTGACGTTTGATGACGGCAGCATATTTCCAGATCCATTTGACATTCATTTAGCATCCTGGGTTTGCAACCCGAAGAGCTGGCCCAGTCTGTCATATTTTGATATTATCCAATATTTTGTTTATGGGACAAACCTATATCCTCTGTGCCAAACAAAGGCATACATTCTACTGAGGTGTCATTGAACAAATAGTCCAGTCTAGCCTAATTCTAATTTGTTGTTAGACTAGTCCTAGAGGGCTGGGCACCTGCCCAGGGCTGTAAGTGCTTGTTACTGTTAGTGTACATCTGTCTAATCTAGTCAAGAGGAGTTGTTTTTTTTTGTTTTTGTTTGTCTTTCAAATCGATGGAAACTTAGATCTAGATTTAGTGAGGTGTGGGCTGGAAGTAAGAAGCTAAAATAATAGAAAAAAAAAGGACAGATAGACCTGGGTCTCGACTTTCGTTCGCTAGACCAGCAGGCGACTTAGACTAGATAGTTACTGACCAGTTTCAAAATGATGGCTGCAAACACGATCGTGCTTCGAGGGCTGCCAGAACTTCAAAGACTTTGTTGCTGCTGCCCGATTGATCGCGGTTATCCATAGACCTTTCTCGTGGAATATTCATGAGCAAGCACGGCGTCGGATTCACTTCCAGTGACCAGTACACATGGCTAGAAACTGTTGTGCTTCGCGATGCGAGGCTAGCTCTGATCGATGCAATGACCTTACGTTACACAATATTGCTTACGATGAAGCTTTCAAGTGTCTGTGAAGTGCCAATATGAGTAGGGACCCCAGAAAACTGTTTCAGGTGAATTGATATGAAACAGGGCAAACTGGCAACATAGGAATTGCAGCCACATGGTGCAAATGAATTTCTTGCCAGATAGTTTTTACCGAGTGGAGCTAAACTTATTAAAATCAATTTATGAGTGTTTCAGGACATAGGGCATGGCAATAGAGCAATTCTTTGATAATATTTCTCTTCCCCGAACTTGTGTTGCGCAATTTCACTATATAACCATATCCGAAAATGTCTGTCTCATCGCCAGATGAAGATTTCTCTCTTCCACTATATTGAAACAAAGGTAAACCGGAAGTTACCAATGTCCCCTCCCCAAAAATAGCTCGAGAATCACGTGATCACCGTAGCTCATTAAGAAAGGTCTATGCATTCCTTTTTTCAATAGGTTTCGATGGTATTCGAAAAAATGACAACCCGCAGCCTGCTTTCACGCGATTAGCCCATCCTCTCACGCAACAAGAACCCACCATGCTTAAGGCACCATTGATTTCACACCTACCAAACCACCACTTTCTGCCCCCCCGGTTAGTCTCGGGACCTTGACCTTGTCGAGGCTCCGCCCAGTTTGACTGGCCTATTTCTGACCATGCCACAAATTCTATGCAGCACACCCTCAGAAGCCCCTGACCAGGCTCAGCAAAAGGACAAAACAGTGGACTGATGCAGAGGATAAAGAGTTCACAGAAGATAACTGGCAAGCATCCGATCTCAAAGGATCTAGCTCAAGTCCAGTCCTGTCACACAACACAATCACTGCAAAAAGTGGAAAGGGTTAATATAATATTAACAATGAAAGACTGCATGTGTCCTTACGGGTTGTGAACCTTGCAACTTGAGTGTTCTCTCCATGAACTTTGGATCAGTCAAGTACTGACTTGCCGTCTCAGCATCATCATGAAATTCCTTCTCAAATTCTTCACGTGCCCACTGGAATAAACAAGATCATCATTTCTATATCAATGCTTTCGACCAGTGATCCCTATCTGAAGTTAAGGGATAGACTACCCTTCAAGCCTTGGTTTTAGTGTATTACAGTAGTATGCATAGCCCTTTTTTAATTAACATCTTTTCGCAAGCAAAATTGCGCACCAAAACACTGAATGATGTGCTTTTTGATTTTCTGGGTATTGATCACAGTAAAACCTTTATCTCAAAATACACTTGTAATTTTAGTATACCAGCAAATTTCAACTTGTATCCACAACACTTTAATGCACATTGTGATAGCGGGGTTTCCAAAATTTGTGTCACAAGAAAAAAATATGAGAATGAAGGGAACAAGCTCACTCTCAAAAAATAAAAGGAGAATTTAACTTTAGAAAATCAAATGTCTCTGTCCCTTTGTGCATTCACGTGTGTTAGAGATGTGTGAAATCTGGTGGTCAAGGAACAACTGTAGTTTGAAAAAAAATCTTTCAAAAAATCAACATCCACAACAGGAAAAATGTAGTATTTAGCACTCTGGTGCACACATTTGCAGGTAAAATTTACTGAATTAGAAAAAGGGAAATGTGCACCACAATTAAAAAAATAATTTACACTGTAAGGGTAGTCTATCCCTTTAACAATATATCTAGATAGATTTATATGAGAAGTTAATATTGCTCATCCAATAATTTGATACTTAAAAGATGTAAACAAACATTTCGTACTCATTTATATGTAAAAATAACTCCTCAGAGAGAGTTTTTGTATGCATGAAAAACACTCTTGATATCAAAGGAATCTGCTGAGAAAACTAAACACAGTGACCAGACGAGCTGAAATAACAAAAAAACAACATTTCAGCAGACTTTTTTTCTATAATTAGTGATCAATAAGTGCATAGTCCCTTTACCTGCAGAGTGTGCTCAATAGCATTGGGAAAGTTTTTGACTGTGCACACAGGTATACTTTTCTCTGGAGGATCTTGTGAAGAGGAGTAAGATTCAGTCACATGAGGTATCACCACCTACAGTGGAGAAAAACAAAAACGTCAACATGACTTACAGTAAACGTAAGCATACAATTTGAAAAATAAAGAAAATCACATCCAGGGATGGAACTAAGACACGATTATTTCAGAGAAAATTACAGTATAAGTTGGTTTCTGAAAGCCAAACCCAGCATAAACCAGTGCTATAACACCATTATTACACTCTAAAAATTGACACTGACAATGCAACAATAATGAAACTTATTGCAAGTCAAACAAATACTCTCGGCCTATTATTTTTGCAATTTTAAGTTCTCAATAAATTTCATTATTTTCTTCTTTGTAGCGTTAAAACAACGAATTTTGCAGTTCCACACCCCAAAGGCATTCCAGAAGAAGCCTTAAGTTTATTCCTTGGAATGAGTCCCAGAGAGTCCCATCCCTACTCATCACTAATTCAATCAGCCACCCAATCCCCATTTTATGAAGTTTCAGGTACCAAAGTATGGAAATTAAACCCACCTGAACATTGCCTTTGGTGCCCAAAGTCCCAGACTCAAGCAAGGGCTTGCAGTAGTACACACATCTTCTGTCCATGTACATTCCTAGAAAACAAAGGAAGAGCTCAGTCAGTGATATGAAGTTGTAAACATTCCTGTATAATTTTTTTCATACAAAGTATTTTCGCGAGAAGCTAGGTCACGATATTCACAAACATTAAACCTCTGCCAAAAAACAAAATGTCTACATTAAATTGAAGTCAACATTCTGTCTTTCAAAATATCTCTGTTTTGCATTAATTTTACCTGAAATACAACTATAATGTCCCTGCCTTAGACAGAACTGACAGGTGACTGAAGTGTTTCTACAACTGTTATTAGCCTAGCATTTTCTAAGATCTTTATGGTATACAGAGGTAACACTCACTTTCCCTAAAAGTCTTTTGAATTTTCTGCGGTGTCCAGTAGATTACAGTTGCAAATTACATAATGCAAAAGGAAAAAACTTTTTAAGTTCACATATTGCAATAGAGAAAGAGAATGTTCTAAGGCAAAGAGTTATAATAGGGAAAAATAGGGACAAGAATCATGATTCATAGGTGAGAATTGGCAAAAGTGGAAATGGAGGAAAATCACTTGGCGCTCCGGATTTTGTGCGACATGGATAATTTATTACATAACTATTAAGAGTGACGTGGCACTTTGAGGCCTTCAGATATACTGGGTATATCATAAGTTGGTGTATGTTTTTGCTTTACATTCATAATGCAATTTATGTCAATTGAGGCCGAAAGGCAGTAACTGAAAGACTACTGTATAGTTTACATATATTGTACCTTCATACCCTGATCTGTATCCTTTTCAGTTCATGAAGACAAAGGGGATACAGTGGCAAGCTCTTGTACTGATTTGATGAATAGCTTCATTTTGTTAACTACAGGGCACAGGAAAAAAAAGACACTTGGACTTGAATACTCCCATACTTGTGATGACTGACACGAAATCCTTTTATGCTAATCAAGTTAAGGATACAGGAGAAGTAACCGAAGAGTTTATCCACATTTTTGCTATGCAAGAGCTTGGGAGACAATACAGACTTGAATAATTCCGAAAATACACAGAGTTCTTTCCCAAACGGAATTAAGGTTTGCTGAAGAAGCCAACAATAATGCTAGTCTACTTCTGTGCTACAGATTTTGTCTCTGGATCCGTATGGAATTTCTCTCCAGTAGAGAGAGCATTATGCACCACCAGGAGTCTCTAGCTTTCTTACAAACTCTCCAACTCTTTTTCCTTCAGTGTTCCCAGCAATCAACTCCCAACTCCAAACAAATATATTTCACTCCAGTTTCTTCAATTCATAGCCGACAATGTCATTCCTGTTCAAAAGTGAATCTGTGAAATGTGCGAGAAGGGTTTCCTAATTTATTTTTAAAGCCGTGCCAAATCGCATGCAAGAACCTAAGCATGTCTGGAAAAGACCTCCCGGGATGCGTATATGCTCCCGGGTTCACAATTTGAGATACATGTATAACAAAACATTTTTTACTACGAACTGTCCATGTATTGGATATACATAGGTATTAGGACTAGGACATTTCTAGATGCATTAGAGCAACATAACAGGCAGATAGTTCTTTGAGTCGTGTTCAATGGGCTATGATAGAAGCTCGATCACTTGAAAATATACCAAAACGTCTGAGAGAATAGCATGTACTTTTGTATAATAAAACATTCACTTTTTATCTAAAATCTGTTGACACCAAAAATTTCACACTGGTTTCGAAAGAGCCAAGTCTGGCAACCCTGCATGAAAGGATGCCATATTCTTGATCTTCGATTTAAGAATACATGTGGCGATTACAATTTATCGCATTTCGATTGGGTAGACTGGGTGGATCTCTATACCTACTTACAAACAAGTATTCGATACAAAAGTTTGTCACAGATTACTCAATACTGCCCGGAATCCATGACTAGGCGAACGGTATCTTCCTTCTTTATTTCATAATTATTTCTCCATTGGTTCACGTGCTAGACGGTGGTGGCAAGTGGCACAACGGTTTCGTTTGGTGGAATTATTTTTTGAACGGCGGAAACGCAAAACCGATCTGGCAGAAATTCTACCATCTAACGGAAAATTCTCACCTATGATGATTTAATCTTTTTTAGAACAGCTGGGCTGATATCAAGTGATTTTCTCTGAAGAGAGACACAAATCTCTGATCTCAGAGACTCCTCTGGAGAGGCATGCCTGGATATATCTTGCTTATTTGCATCTGTGTTAACTACATTAAATTTTACATCATACCACACATTTAAGTATCCATACAAGCAGCCCAAAGAATAAACAGAGGAGACTAACTGTTGGTGATAACCTACTTGCATCAATGTTATCAAGGGCATTTGCAACACCATCCAAGCCTTCAAAGAACTGGTCAGTGAAGATATTTTCTGTTTCAGGTCCCACTCTGTCTTCACGGGCATCCACCTTGATGCAAGGGTTCATTGCCCTGGCAGCTTTGGCCGCAGTGGAGGATTTGGGTTTCTGAAAGAAAGATTACAAGCAATGACCCAAACTGAATTTCCCTCCTAGATTTGTTTTACCTTAACTCTTCGAGTAGCTTTGTTGCAACTCTTATGGTCAAGTCTGCTTCATCTGTTAGATAATTTAAATATTGATTCCAACCTCCCATTTTTGTTTCTCACTGAGTCCAAAGCGCAACAGTTAAAGCAATGGTCATTCAATAATGCCACAAGAAGCGGCATTTTGTTTTCTCCAAGTTTAATTCTATCTCCTTGAGAGACAGTCCTTTTCCTTGGTTCCATATAACTTTTTTTCCATTTTTGAGACAAATATCGAAAAACCTTTTATCATTACTTACATAAATGTGTCTAGTGTAATGTGGTGGTAAATGGCCATACTTTGAGATAAAGGTTTCCAAACATCCAACACCTGCTATAGAAAAACGCACTTTGGTGTTTAACTTGAATGCAAAATGTACTGAATCAGAAATGGGCAGTGTGAACCACAGACATGCTCTATAGTCTGCAATGGAAGGATAGTCTATCCCCTTAAGATGAACAAAATACTTTTCTCTCTGCTTCATCAGACCATCACTTTTGTAGTGTAGAACTGCTCTGATAATTAGTTTGACAGAATAAAAGAGAATCCTTCCAAAAGCTGTGAAATATTAAAGTTTTTTCTGTTCCAGGAGAATATCTAATCAATTTCATGTTGGCAGACATGATATAAGAGTTGCAAAGAAAATCTGTCCTTGGAACAACCTACATACCTCCACATCCCAAGATCTGAAGAGAAACTGTCGATTGAGATTTGACTTTTCAATGCGATCCATGTCTGTGATGAAAATCTGACCACGTTCCCCAGAGCCCAGACCCATCATGGCCCAATTCTTCAGCATTTCACAGCCGATGGCTCCAGCACCAACAAGGAAGTAGCGCAAATTTTGTACAACATCCTGGAAGTGGCCACCAAAAACCACCACCTGGCCATCATAACGGTTGTTTTGCTGGATGTAAAAGAAACAGATTCATAATAACAATGAAGTTTAGTGCATGCTATTCTTTAAATCTTATAGCATTTGGATATTAATTATAATCACATGGAAGGATAGTGACTGGAAACATATTACAAGAATATTTGTTAACTGACTTACACAAAGTAACTTTTTTTAAAAATTGTGTTTACATACATACTGGCTTTTATGAGAAGATCTGAACATCAAACACCGGTAAAGCTTCAAGCAATTACTTACTGGAGCACAGCTTTCTGCAGTGAGCACAGACTTGTCTTTAGGCAGACACTCAAGAGCATCAAAGTACAAGTGCTGACACAAAGGTGTGAATTTACCACTGCAAGCCTGAAATTGAGAGGAATAGATTTTACTATCATCCAACAATCTTGCAATCAAGAAACTAGAATTCATCGCAGGAAACTAGAGTTTGCACAAAAGAAACCGTCTATATCTTCATGTTCTGTATCTTTCTTTATATCATTCTACAGAGTGGAAGATCCTTTACCAGAGTGGCCTCCTACTCAAATGTAAACAAAATGATATGCCGCAAAGAAACTAAGCCGGATTGTTAAAAAGGATCTGCAGCTGTGTTTGTGCCTGGAATTGTTAAAATAGGAATTTTGTGACAAGAGGCAAATTTATGCAAATGAAATGAAATTACAGCTAACATTCACTACCTTCATCACTTCCTGAGCAGCAATCCCCCCAATAAAAGCCTGGATGGGGCAGATATTCCCCTGTGCTGAGTATGCAAATTCATGTAACAACTCATCACTGTGGTCATCCACCTTGGCTTTAGATTTGCTATTCACATCCTTGAAGACTCCAACAAAAGCTTCAGCATCATCCTTAAAAGTGAAAAGAAATGACATAGGTACAGCTCCCTAGCCTATGACATGATACTAATAGCTAAGATTTTTCCCTTCACTTTGGCATAATGTGAATGCTGGCTACATGTAACAACAATTGCAAGAGATAAAGCTGAGTATGAAGTTTTGCTGCCCACAATCAATATTATGATATTGCATAACCAATCAGCAATTCACATGCAAAGTACGAAACACTGACAACACATATGTATATCTATGCAGTAACAGCAAGTTCTCCCCCTTCTCCAGTCACACCTCTTCCTCCCTCAACCATCAAAAACAGTATAAGGAATAGTATCACTGCTTTTCACTGCAGCAGTGTTTGTCAACACATGTAAGCTTGTCATGAAACATATGAATTTGGCACCATGTTAAATCAGTTACAGCCCCACCTTGCAGCGAGCTTTGGGTAGACGACCGGTCTTCTTCACGTAGTGGTGAAGTGCTTGAAAAGCAATGTGCAAGATTCCTGGTCTGTCAAACTTTGCAAAATCTGTGATCAGGAACTCTGGTTCCTCAAGGGACTGTTTGATGGATTTCTGAAATTCAAATATTTTAACAAGATGATTATACTATCGCGCATAACAAACCTTAAGAGGGACAAATAATTCGAAGGATATATTTCTCTTCCACTACAGATTATAGTGCGCTACAGTGATGCTTCCTATCCTTTTCTCATTCACTACATTCTGCAGGCAAAATTGAACACTGAAATGTTAAACAGTGCTAGATAGTGCCTTTTTTTAGCCGTTGTAGGTGATGAGCTAAGAAAAAATTTTATCTAAAAACAATTGTTATCGCAAACTTCCCGCCATAAGGCACATTACTGCACATAATTACAGAGGCATTTCATTTTGCTAAAGTTTTAAGACTCATTACATCATTTTAAGAGACAGTCCTTTCCTGTTATTCTTAAAACAAATAATGAAAAATTTGCGTACAGCGAGTCTCAGGACTAGTAACAACAAAACTGGGGAACAAGATTTCAAGTTATGACTTACAAAGTTCATAGTTTTGGGCATCTTGACCTGAGTTACCACTCCACCTCGAACATATTCAGAAAATTTCCTGGTGTCACCAATACTGAATGTGTAGGGACCTGAAAAATTGGACAAAATCATAAATACATGCTGCATCATCTCCAGAGTAAGAATGACCCGTGTTGCCTAAAATCTCCTCTTTCCCTCAACCAATTTCTCATTCATTAGACTGGCTAAGCTTCTGTGTTAGCAGAGCCCTAAAGATGAATACTAATATATATTTATATTTCTACAAGAATGATTTTATGAAACTTCTATGAAAGCTAATACCATAGATTATGCCTGAGGCACATATCACTGTTTTTTAATGGTCAATTTCATCAAAATGAGCCAAAACCACATACTTTTCAAGTAGGTTTTCATGAAGTGATTGCATTCTTAAAAGTCAAATATTCAGAGGCTGTTCAGAAAATGAGTGCTTAAAAATATAACCTCTTATTATTGTTACTTGAGTACCTGATCCATTAAGAATCTTCCTTTAAATTTGGTTTTCCAGGCATTTCAGCACACTTGCCACTACATTGCAACATCAATTCTTGGCTAGAATTATCCCAGCAAGTTTGTTCAAACAGCAGCCTTTATGCCTACAACTTTGAAAGTGTCAGGGCATTTTTAATAATGTTTATTACACACCTTTTTTTTCTCTTTATTCTTGTCCAAGAAGACTAGACACAGCATATTTTTCATTTTTGTCCAAGAGGACTAGACGTGACATTCCTATCCTAAAAGCTGGATTTTGGTTTCCATATGGGATTACCCCTGTGACCATTGTCACTGTTATTGATAATCACATTCCGGCAACATATAGAACACCACAATGCAAATTAATCAGATTACAAAAAGTACAAGTACAAACCTAGCACTTTTATTTTGATAGGGTTACATCCATTGAGTTCAGTCATGCCTTGGACTTCAGAAAATGTAACATAGTCATCATCATTGAAGCCATGGCGAGTCTCATCTAGGCATGCAACTACACCCTCTGCACTCTGTGAAGAAAGAGACAAGGAAACACACTCAGCTGAAATCTTGTACCTACAATAACATATAATTTGTCCTCATCACAGTAAACTGCTCACCCACTGTTATCACTTGTTATCAAGGTGAGACTATGGCATTAAGCAGCTTCTTTTGAAATTACATCCCAAGTTTACTGACCAACACTCTTTCAGACATTTGATTTATTCTCCTGGCCTGGTCATACTATGTTAAAAGGTGTCTGGTGATAAAGCTGCTGTTTCATGAATATTTACCGACTTTTTATCAGCACTGGTCAAGGCTTCTGTCTAATTAATGAACACTTTTACTCCACAGTGCCCATTGCCAGTGGGTGTACAGCTTTAGGACAGTTTTAAAACTTCATGTAATTTCAATCCTTTAAGCTACAATATAATGTTTGGTGTCAGTGGAGTGCTAGTTCAGATAGAAGACAGAAAACCAGATCTGGTACATTAATCATCTGTCTCTCAGAGTAGCCACACCACACATCTGGAACACACTGTATGGAAACAGAACCCAACTCCAAAACATGAATATCTATTATACCGAAGCATCAGGCTGAAGAGCTCAAGCTGAAGTGGCCGCGAGATCAGAAAAATAAAGTAAAGTACATTAATCACCCAGTCTGTAAATCTTGCCAAACTCAAATACCTCTTCATTTTTGAACCATTTTCTAATCATTCTCTTGCATGCTGCCATTCTGGAACTACTTAAAAGAATGAAATTGATGGTCCCTAAAACTATTTCGTAATTAACAATAAACAATTTGCCATTGAAGTATTATCTGAAAATGGTATAAAAATGATTGCCAAATATAATATAACTCATCTGGTGGCTACAAACACATGAATTATGTTTATATATTACAACATTCATGATCACCCAATGGGAGCCTTGCAGTGCAAAGGAGTTCGCAACAAGGCATACCCCTTGGGTGTGCTTTGTATCGATCAGATGTTAAGTGGGCACTCCATAACTGCAAAGCATGATGCAAAAAGGTTCATCTGTTTACCTGTTCAATGTCAGCAATCATACAGGAGAGAGGCTGTTCCCCATCTGCATCTGAGATCACAAAGCCTTCACCAAAGTCACAAAACACTTGGCTGGAAATACACATGTGCTAAACATTATTCTTTGCACTTATGCAACTAAGAGGATGATGGAATAGTGGTGGACTGCATGAAAGCTATAATAGCTGTATGTGATAGAAAATTCATAGAAAGTGACCCATCAACATGAGACACTACAGAATAATATGACAGTGTCATTTTCTAATCTAGTAGTTTCATACCTATTTTAATCTGTGCACAGAAAATATAAGGAGGAGGTGAGAGAAATACAGAAACAAACAAAGCACATTAATGTCCAGCCACACACCCAAACAAGCCGTAAGTAGATGCTGCAATGAACTTGACTTTGTTGGCATGGCAGAACTCCCCAAAGCGGACTTGATCATCAAGGCTACTGTTGGTTAGGACCACTACCTGAAATCACAACATGCTGCTGAATTGAATACAAAATTGTAAGAGAAATAGGTTTCATGACATTTGGAAATACAGGTAGCTTAATAAATGATTTAGAAACGTATTATTTCAAGCAAAGGAATTAACTTCAAGGGGGTTGATTACCTATTGCAGATTACAGTGCATTAATGTAGTGTGCCCCATCCTTTTCTAATTCAGCATGTAGTGCAAGCAGAACTGTACACCAAACTGCTACATCGGATGTTTTTATCTGTTTTGAAGGGTGATCTTAAGGAAATGGTCATTTCTTCACCACCAGATTTTATGCATTTATCTAAGACATACTGATGCACAAAGTGACTGGAGTTTAATTCTCATACCTCTTGACCGATAGTCCTTTCTCTTAATTCCACCAAACTTATTCTTGTCACAAAAATAATGCAAGCCCCTCTGTCCTATGCACTTTCATGTATCTTACATACAAATACGAAATCTGGAGGTAAAGAAATGACTACATTTTAAGACCAGTATCTTGAGATCAACTCCTAAAATAAGACCGCACATTACTTAATATATTGGAGCGCAACAGGTACCTTCATCATAATTAATACTAAACAATTTCTTAACAGTCAAAAAGGAGATCACAGTTTGTAAGGACTGACTTCAACACCTTGTAAAGACTGACTTCAACACCTTGAAAGCTCACCTGGAATTTCTTGAGAAACTCCTCAGTCAGAGGCTCTGTGCTGCAGGTCACGGGAACATATGTGTTCAGCTCTGAAATCTTGGGCATTGTCACCTCAGCTCTGTTTTTACCAATGTCATCCTCTTTCAAGAAAAACTATTAAAGGAAAAAATAAAAATTAGAATAAGTCATGAAGCCAGCAATAAGCTCCCCTGTAATTCTACTCCGTTAACTAATTTGTGGATCTGCTTCACCAAGCATTATTTGGCATAAAATCAAGCATGGTTCATCAAAAGCAAGAACTCACAATGTAGTCTGTAGGCACACTTGTTTGTTTAACATCACCTCTTGAAAACTCAAATCTCAAAAGAAAGGACAAAAGCACAAGAACAAAATCTGAACTGGATTTACTTTTACATTACATATGGTGTGCTGAACTCTTCAAAAGGAAATTATCCCAAGAGTGTAAATATGTGGACCATTCCATGCATAAACCCTTCCCTGCATTATTTATTTATATGAACGGGAGCATAATAATGCTCTGAGAAGTCAGAGTGGAATATTTTAATAACCTTAAACTGAGAAAAGATGTGATAATGATGATAAACTGGTTCCAGTAACTTAAGGCTATCTCTCTCATGTCACTGACTTTCTCTGCATGACGTGTAAATGAGGACAAGTTCAAAATATTTTATTAATTAATTACTTCACTGCAGCTTCATTTTTTTCACCCCTAGCTACCTTGTCTACTTCCTCTCATCTCTCCATACATACCTGAGAGGACAGGTCAAACCAAGTTGCTGTTTGTGTATCTTGAAGTGTGACAGACTTCACCCCACCAAGGATAACATTCTTTGCAATTTCCACTCCAAGTCCTCCCAAACCAGAGATGAGGACACTGGAGTGGGCCATCTTTCGCATGGCCTCATGGCCAAGTACATATCTGCAGGAAATGCAAATAACATGATTTACTGGGATACAAACATACTGTAACACAGAAGATTATGTGCAATCATGCAAAATGACACCACTTCATAAACCATCCTGACATCTTCAACTCTAAAAATTTGAGAGATTACTGATAGTCAATATAATTCCACTACAGAGATAAAGGCAGTGCAGTCTGTATATAAAGATGTGTAGTGGCAGATATATGGAGCTGGCAAATGAAGCATGTAAATATCTCGCAGCAAGCCAAATGGTGGCATATGTCACCTTCTGACCATTTCAAGTTACTGGTAGCAACTATCACCTGGTGAAAAATGTTTTTAGCTTGCATTTTTCTAGCTGAGATACTGTTGTTTAGAGTGACAAGTTAGGGCGAAACTTTTTTTAAACATTACTATTAAAGAAAATTTGTTTACTATTTATGAAGTGCAACCTATTTCACAAATCCTCAAATTTATCCACAGTAATTATTATTCACCCATAACATCTACATATTTCTAATATACTATATTGATATGACTGTACTTTATTTCCCCAGCCACCGAAATCTTGAAATTGGACAGCCTTGATAAGCTTCTGAGTCCAATATGTCAATATGTCTCAGATAAATACTAAAGATACAAAGACCCACTTTTTTAAACAGAACACTTCTGACTTATTGTAAGAGTAAGTACCAAGCACAACTTACAGTTGACGTGAGTAGAGACTTTCATCAATTTCATCTGTGGTTCCATTCTTCACTGCATCCATCTTAATTGAAAATAAAAGAACAGGCGTTTTATCATATTGTCAACACAAATTCATCAATCTTAAATCAAACATAAAATATCTTCACACAAATGATCGGGTTACAATGATCTCTCTAACCATTTCATGCTCTATGTTAGGTACCTAGATTAATCGTCATGTGAAGTTTCCATGCTCAGGAAAATATGTATTAGAAAACTGTTGGACCTAGTCTGATGAAGACCAACATATAATAGCAACCACCTGCCAGGGTGACTGGGTTTCAGGAACAACCACTAATATTTCCAGTGTCAGATAACCAATCTTCATTTTGCAACCACTGGCTCACTGCAACAAGGATTACCCGAGCTCATGTCCCAAATATTAGTCCTGTTGACTAATCTCTTTCTCATTATGGCTGACCGATGGTTTCACATGGTAAAAAAAAAAATGGATTTCTACTTCAAATACATAGGATTTGCCATTTCAGTAAGCTATAAGGTATTCCCCAAGGGAAGCCAGCAAACAAGGCACAATGGAGTCCACTTAAAGTAAACAGCATGGGACCAGCAAAAAGTGTTCACTTCAACTGAAATTGACAGTAACCATTTTTCAATATGAATCGAGGGCTGAATTAGTGTGACAGCATCCCTATCTGTGCTGCCACTCTGGGCTTACAGCAAGGGTGATATTTCCCTTACATTTCACTATGAATGAAGCTGAAGTAAATTTAGTGGAAACAATCTTATGTTTACGATTAAAAAAGAAGAAAACTAAGCACTTTACATATTTTACCTCTAATTTCATAATTTTCTCAGCAACTTACGAAAAGTGATTTTCCCTTCTGTATTTACAGTGGTAAATCTTACCACATCAATGCAGAGATCAGCCCATAAACCTGTGATTCATAATTGACTTTGAGCAAAAGTATAGTCTAGACAGTTGATTTTTTCGACATAAAACAATGAAATAGATCCAGATCTTAACACAAGTTCACATCAACTGACAAATAACATTAAGCAAGTTCATTTCTTGTGGACTCCAGTGTATATTTGCTTTCAACCAAGAATACAGGCTTTCAGCTTGCATTCTTCTAGCTGAGATACTGTTGTTTGGAGTGACAAGGGATCATCCCCGAGTTATGGCAAAAAATGTGTTAACATTATTATTAAAGAAAATTTGTTTACTATATATGAAGTGCGACCTATTTCACTGAAAATCTCAAATTTATCCACAGTAATACACTATTTGCCCATAACATCTACATATTTTCTCATTAAGATATGACTGTACTTTATTTCTCCAGCCACCAAAATCTTGAAATTGGAAAGCCTTGATAAGCTTCTGAGTCCAATATGTCAATAGCGGTCTCAGAACATAAATACTAACGATACAACTGCCCACTTTTCGAAACAGAACACTTCTGACCTATTGTAAGAATAAGTACCAAGCACAACTGAGAAGCATGTCATAATGATGATAAACTTCTGGACCCTCCCCCTCCGCTTAAAAAAAAAATAAAATTTAACCTGCCTGTTTAACCACCTGTCTGAACTTCTCTAGAGCAACTGCTCTCAGAAGGAATGCGTGTGGTAAATCAGACTCATAACATTCCTTTACTGAGCAGGTAGGAATGGGCTGTGAGGAAGTGTTTAGACAGGGCTGAGAAAAAGCTGTGATTTTGGTAGAATTCATAAGAATATTTTATGTTTATATTTCATTTAAATTCAGTGTGAAAGATGTATACTAGAAATGAGAATGAATTCTGAATGAAACCTGCACCCCTGACTAATACAATACATGCAGGCAATACATGCCTGCTAATAGTAATACAACCAAGTACCACCCTAATTTATGCCCTAACCCCACCATTAACCCTAATACCCATTGAGACAAGAGCATCACTGAAGACTCTAACCCTATTGTCTATCAAGAAAGAAGCATCATGTGTGAGTCTCATTCGAAATTCATCCCAGGAAATATAAGAAATATGACAGGACCAATAAAAAAATGTTAGGTTACCATAATTTTGTGTTTTTCAAATATACTATGTTCTCCACATTAACAGGTTATACTGTACAAAACCTGCAGTCAAAAAATAGCTAATTAGAGTAGACTTACATTTTTAAAGCCTTTATTAGTTGTCTTGTCCTGTGAACTGGTATCAAAGGAGTTAGCGTCGGTACGGGCTCGTTTCACAGGAGGTGACCCGTTACTACAGGACATCTGAAAGGGAAATAAATATGAAACCTACTTTTAAAATGTGAAAAACAAGATGCTATCTTGAAATAGCGTTGGCGGACATAAACAATGGTCTAATTTTCCACAAGTTACCAATCGTTTTTGGCACTTCTTAGATTACTCACAACTGCAATATCTAGAGATAGGCCCAAGATAATTTGTAAATACATGGCAAGGGTAGCGAGGTCTGTAAATGTATCAGAGATACCTACATGATTGACAGGAGGTAAAATATATGAACATAATCATAGGAAATACATAAAATAAATGTAACATAGACAATACTTCAGAATGCTGTGCTTAGCTTCAGGCACAGATAAAGAACATTAGTTTAGTAGTAATACAGAGTATGGGATCAGATGTTTACAACAGGTAGGGGTGAGCCAATTCAGTATGTGAGGTTCCTGTGACTATATAAATGCATACAATCCATACTTTCCATGGGAAACTCCCAAAACTTTAAAAGTGTTCACTGTTGTTAACCCAATACATTAAATAATGTATGCATTATAATGCATACATGGCCACAGGTCATGGGATTCTATTTTTTTGCATATTTTTTGTATTGCCTGATCTGCAATGGGAACTGTTAAAAAAACTAAAGTGACCCCAACAGCTGATGGAAATCCAAACTTATTGATCAGAATAAACATTTTGTTTTCTTTCCCTTCGGCAGATCTTGATTCATGGTCAATGGATGAAATCTAAATATCACACTACTGAAGAGTAGAAAAAGGCATGTGGCAATGCGGAATTTTCCTAAATTTAAGCACAGAATTCCCTCTTCATACTTTTCACTATCTGGCCTTTTAATAAGTTTTAAAATATCTGGATGTCACTGATACACAGTAAACTGGCACTTTCAGTAGTGCCAATAGACATACAAGAAGATGAATATTTCAGGGTAAGACAGGAGGGAGCCTCCTGGGATTTCTATCATACTTTCTCATGCCACAGTGGCGTCAGTGGGCTTTATCACATAGTCATAGTGGCTATCTCTAACGACAGCACTGATGATACAGTTCATTTAGTCGTAGACAAGTCATGGAATCGGTGCTGCTGTTGTTAGAGAAGGCAGTCATAGTGAAAAGGACTCAGAGACTCAATGCTTTCAGTAATATGAAAGCAACTAATGGTCTAGTCTNTGGTTAGAGTAGGGTTAGGATTAGGGTTAGGGTATGTTGTTGGTTCGATGTGTTCTTTGCGTAAATCTTTCTGGCACACATATGGAAAACCTCCCCTCAATGCTTTCAGTAATATGAAAGCAACTAATGGTCTAGTCTAGATCTAGACTAATGTAATGAACAGCAGCATTCTTCATCCTGAGGCTGAGAAGTCGTGGTTCTATGTCCACTTTTTGGTGCATTGAGAAAATTTAGGTCAAAGTTTTGATTTTCTCTTCAAAAGAGCACAAAGTTCTATAGTCCAGGAGATCGCCTTTTTTATTCATTCATATTATTACTTACAGATTCAAATTTCTCGGACATAGAACACTGCGACTCAAGGTTTCTTGTCCAATTTCTACCTTTATTAAAAAATGCAAAACTGGACATAGAACCAAGTCTCTCAGCCCACGAAGTGTTACAGTTCACTATGAAATCGCACTGCACTTCCTCTAAACAGCCATTCCCATCAGGGTTGTTTCAGGACAGAAGGAGTGGAAAGAGAAAGTCACAGCCCCATGTGTAGACAAACCTGCCTACACACAGCTGAGTCAGCTCAAGTTGAAACGCAGTGACAGGGGTTTGAGTTTGACAAGCCAAACTCGACTGATTGCATATTGACAGAATGAGTCACTCTGAAGTTTCTAGATGTCTTGACGATCTGAGGCTATATGGCTGAGAAAACTTGCATCTATCAATTCATGCAGATCAGAAGATTATAAAAAAAATAACCTGAATTTAGTATTAAACCGAAGAGGAATCTTCGTTTCACTTCTAAACAAAGATAGACACTCGTGCCAGCAAGATGGCGGTCATGAAAGAGGAACTCTAGAAAAGTTCCGGTGACGCTTTTTAATAGTAGAAGGAGATCGTGAGCTTCGCAAAGGGTGACATTAATCGGCTACCACACCGCAAAACCTACATCCCCGCAGCAAACGCCGATTCCGTTACCACAGATCCTCAAAAATTGGCACATTATTGAAATATATCACACAGACATATTCGAAATTAATTTATACAATGAATCATGATTCGTACCAGCAGTCTATCGATCTACTCACCAAAAGGATAAACAAAAAATTATCCCAACACCGGTCACCGTCTGCTAGCGAAGTCGAGCAGATAAAAGCCTGTTTTCTCGACGGAAATAAAATACACTGTGTTTTCCTTCGTTTCAATCACACACCGTTCCCACAGTAATCACATGAGTTGAGAAATTTAAACCTCTCTATCCAATCACCAGATCCGCTTAAGCAGGATGACTGTCAGTTTTCTGTTCAGATCGATTGCGCTAGACTGGCTCTCTGGGCCCACTGGGCTTCCTGTTGTCACCTACGACAACAAAGGCACGGAGACGGTGCATTATGGGAATGCCATGTGTTAATCAATCAGCCACTAAAAATAAAATGTTTTGCTTATGTCATGCAGACCACAAATTAATCGGGACTACCCGATTAGATTTTGCCACAATTATACACTGGATCTTGTTCATCTCAGGCATTTCTTTTGGCTCTAGTCTACGTTTTCAGTTGCATTGTTGCAGATTTATATTGAGGAATGATATACCTGACTCGCAAGCAACTACGCTATCCACTGTACGCCAATACTGATAATGATTACTGCACTAATGACTGAAAGCAAAATTATTAGACGAATGTCTAGCCAGCCTAAGACTATCCCTTGTGGGTCTGAGACGCATACTGTACAGTGTACAAGTACATGATTGGAGTACGTGTGCGGGATTAGGCGCGGAGTTGCATCATAAGGTGAGGGGCCAGCATCCAGGGGGCGTATCGAGGGTGACACTGTCCATGTGTGTGTATGTGTACCGTGTGTGTGTGTATGTGTGTGTGTATGTGTGTGTGTGTGTGTGTGTGTGTGTGTGTGTGTAAATATAGCACTTACATCCAACCTGCTGATTATTAGAAACCACCGAAGGTTTTGCAAATTAACAAAAAAAGAAGGGCAAAGAATACTGTATAAATGCCTCTATCAAAACCTTCATTTCAAGGTACATAATATAATACTGTAAATTGACCAATGTATATCACAGTTTAACCTATCATTAGACAATGGTGGCAACAAGTAAAAATACTAAGGCGAGACGCTTTCATTAAAAAAAAAATATATTGAAATCTCCATTCTTTTGCTTCATCAGCAAAAAAGAAAGCGATTTGAGAAATTATTTCCATCAAAGAAAATAAATTAAGGCTTTATTCCTCATTAACTCATTTAGACTACAAACCCTTTCGTCACAGCAAAAAAAGGGGGGAGGGGAGGACTCGAAAAGGCATTTACGGAGAGGGTCTTGCGAACAAAAAAAAAAAAAAGAGAAAAGGCACTGTCAGTATAAAGGGTAATTAACTTTTTCTCTCCGATTATTGACCACTTTTTTAAAAAGTTTCTTACCTGCTATTGCATTTGGATACAATACATTGTGCATATTTATTATGTGTGCGCTAAATCTGTGAGACAGTGTATGGGTATTCAGAAAATTCAGCAAACACAATTGGCTTATTTGACGCGGTCGTTTTGCCAGCGCTTGTAAATGGTCTTTTTCAGGCCGACCCTTGTTTTACTCAAGCTGAGCAGACTGATTCTTACACGAAGAATCTGAAATTACTCATTAAATCATTCAACTCATCGTCATTTTAATATGCAAGCTGAGTGATTACCCGCTTTGAAGCAGTAACGTTTGAGCCGAGAAAGGGAAACATCAAACAGTTACCACAATGTTTCCATCACTGCAATCATGAGTTGATGCGCGTCCATATCCTGAAAGATAGTAGTTGAAAGTGGTGAACATAGTAACTTTTACACAATTAAGGAAGCAGAACACAGTTTCGGCCCGGGGTAGGAGTGGGGTATCATATCAGTTGGATCTAAATGTCAGGCGTAGAAAAAAAATGGGAGAGGGGGATTAGGTCTTCATCAAATATTGTCAACAAAGGAAAGAAAGAAATCCTTGGACTTTTACAAGGTATGCTTGGGTCACGATTAAAGGTGAGGTTAGAGTCAGGGAAGAAAAAGCTACATCCGTTCTCACATCTCTAGACACTACGTCATGTATCCGTTGACTCTCCAAGTGGAGCTTTTCTTTCTTAACTCTAATCCAAGCTTGGGAGTGTCTCAGGATTTTGCCGAAAGAAAGAAAGAAAGAAAGAAAGAAAGAAAGAAAGAAAGAAAGAAAGAAAGAAATGTTCACAGGCCTAGTCATCAAAAGAGGGTCAGACGAATTGACTCTTAACCCTAAACCTAAAGTATTTTTGTCGAATCTGTAACATAAAATCTTCAGCCACAGCACCACTGGTGAAGAACTGTCGTCAGTGGAGAGGGTGCACGACCTACACACAAACGATCTAATGCTATAGATTAGAGAATGACTGAAGTTTCACTTTCGGCCAGGCAAGACATCATCTAAATGAAAGACCCATGTGAGATAACCACCCTGCGTTCATCTCGAATTCAGGTGTGGTGCAATGTGGCGATTTGGTATGCGTATTTTCGGTGTGCAAGGCTGGAGGTTTTGTCCTTATATCTCGTCTTTCTTCCATAAATTTCATATCAGTGGTTTTGTTGATAGTGGGTGTGGTGGTTGTGATGATGATGACGATGATGATGATGACGTGACGACAACGTTGTCATTGATCTTCATTGACACTATAGGCCTAAAATACAACCTCCACTTTCCATTCATATTACTGGGGTACAAGACAGTGATAGTGACGTTGGCTGCCTGATATAATGCATGACAAAGTACAGTTCATGCCGTCTTCAATAGCAGATTAAGCCAGGTGACTCAGGCTAATCTGTGGAAACATTCGTCAGAAATGAGGTTTAAGTCAGAACAAACTTGGTGTATCGAGATCTATGCCTGCGCCAGGAATAGAATCTTTTCTTAGCTATAGTTGATGGCATGAGTCAGTCTACATCTGCTGAATCATAACGAACCTCATGGAAATTTCTGTAAGCTCGGTGTCCTTAACCCACTTCTCAGATCTATAGCATTAAATACAAAACGGTCGACGTATCCGCCTATATTCATTTGATTTAATTCCATAATTTTAATAATCTATTTTGTGTTTTGCATTTGCTCCCGTTTACAAGAGTTAGTCTACAATAAAGTATTGAATATTCATTCAATGCCGGATTACAGAAGTAATTGCTCCTGCATCTCCGAGGCGGGGGTCCGCGTAAGTAGGCCTTATTTTCTACATACAAGTATCACTAAATTTTCTTGGATTAGTCATATTGTCGTCTCTTGGGTGCAATACCCCGATAGGCGACACAACCCACAGTTTACAGGGAAAAAAAATCAACTTATTTTCGTAACAAAAATGTGTTTTTAAGTGAACGTATGCTCTATTGTGAACGCGGTGCAAGTTATCACAGTCTGTTGAGTTAGAACACCATTGAGCTACAGCACAGTTTGTTTTTTTTAAGTTTTCGTTTGATCTGCTTTTGTCACTGATGTTGCTTGGTGGAAAAGTCCGACAACGCTCATCTCGAAAAAAAAAAAAAGCTGTCTCATTAGTGACATTGTATGAAGTGGTTTGAACAAAGGTTGGGATCAAGAAACATGTAGAAGACGCCAGAAGAACATAGGGTTGAATAATAAGTAAACTCCAGAAGCCTCGTGTCGTGTCAGTGGGGTTGGGTTTGCAAGGGGAAGAGGAAGTTCATATGAATAGGTCCCTCTTATCTCGGTTATTGCCTTGCAGTAATGCTGCGTAAAATTACGTACATGACACGGTAAGGTCAAACAGTGTAAAAACGATTATATAAGACATCGTTCGAACTTATATATGATCATAGCACTTTGGATGATATGTTGCCAAATATTCTTTCGTTCCGTTTTTTTTTTTCAGACTTATTTTCTTATTATTTTCTAAAGCCCAGCCTCCAAATTGTGAGATGGGGCTTTAACCCTTCTAGGCCTTGCTAAATACGTTTAAAATGCATCTGAACGATAGATAGATAGAGAGTGAGCGTGAGAGAGGCAGAGAGAGACAGACAGACCGACAGAGATAGACAAAGAGATAGAGAGAGAGAGAGAGATGTATAATAGAAGTAAATAAATGAACAAAGCCGTCAAAAGATAAATATTGAGAAGAAAGGCACCGGACATACAGAACAGGGGAGAAAGTCAACCAAAGCAGTGAGCCCACGGGGAAAAACAAGACCGATCCAAAAGTAATAATAGACAATAATAATGAGCTGTGTAGTTAGACTTAGAGACAGGATGGACAAGGGCTGGAGAGGATGACCAAAAAAATGGGTGTGGGACTTTGTCAGAACATAGTGTGAGTAGTCGGGAAATGTGTTAGGGTCACGGGATGACCACTAGGCTCGCACGTGAAAGTAGGGACTGATTCAGGCAGTAGGTATTTAAGGATTAAATTGCTGTGAAGTTAGCGTCCCTGTAGTGTAGTGGTAACACGTTCAGACTTGTAAGCTGAGAGACCCTGGTTCGATCCCCCGGAAGGGACAGAAAGTTTCTGGTGTAGGTTTTTCGGGTCCATCTATTTTTCAGTTTCATGATTGCTCATTTGTACTTACAGTACCTGAGCTAAATAAACTTATTGTTATTGTTATTGTCTTCTCAAAATTGGTAATTCACAGTAATTTGGTAAAATCCCTGGTGACACACTTCCCTAAAATAATATATAACATCTGAAAAATTCAGACTGAGCTCACATTCCTCCACCTTAATAATGAGTAGAGAATAATATTAATATACATTGCCTCCACCCGGTCGAAAGTCGTGGTAAAGTAGACAGGAAGTAGAATATTGCCAAAGATGAGAAATATGTTCATTGATATGAATAAAAAAAAACCGAGCGAAAGCAAGCGTGCATGCGTGCGTGCCAAAAAAAAAACCAACCTGAAATTTCACCAAGATTTCGCAATAAGTAGACCAGACTAGATCTAGTCTAGTGACTAGTGGAGATATGAAAAAATGAAATGCATACTGTAATTAGAAATCCGGCAGGATGAGATAGATTTATGTGTAACGTATGTGTGTATTGTCTAGAATTCCTTAGGAGTTCTTCTTGTTTTGTTCTTCCATTACCTTATGTATGGTTCCTAGAAAATCAAATTAATTTGATAAGAGAAACCGGTATAATAATTTTTTTTTTCCCGAAGGGAGACGCGGTCGGTTGTCGAAGGAGAACAATATCCCTGAACACCGGAAATAGTAGTCTAAATCTCAACATGTCGGAAGACAGCAGGACGCTGTGGGTTGGCAACCTAGATGAGAAAGTAACAGAGGAGATGGTATACGAGCTTTACCTACAGGTTTGTGTAGAATATAATTTAAAACTAGCGTCTTACTACCCGCTACACGCAAGGGAATGACTAGTACAAAATTAATTCTGAAGATAATGGTAGTTATNTCAGAACGCCTAGAGCTAACCCCATGGCCATAGCCGTAACAACAAAAACAGCATACACCCTAACCCTACTAACCCATACCGTTAGGGTAGGGCATGTTGTTGATTCAATATGTTGCATGCGGAAATCTTTCTGGCACACATATATATGGTATTCCTCCCGCAGAGGAAATTAGACAATGATTCTGAGATATGATTGATTATGAATAGGCCTAGACTAGTAATAATATTAATAGTAATTAGTATAAAGTCAGCTTTACTGCTTAAGAGTAAGTTATGATACGTAACAGAAAGTTAGACTCTAGTCTCTAGTCTTGCCCTTCTTAGATGTATTTTAAGTTTTAGTGACGTTAGTCCTCGAGTCTAACTTAGACCTAGACTAGACTAGACTACTCAGACTAGAGATCTAGACTAGACTAGACCTGCATCTGCTTTTTCTTCGTTCTTGTCTGCTGGCAACTCTGAGCTAAGCTCCAACCGCTACAGCATCTTGCATTGATATGACGACTCAGTCTTTGTTCGTTGTTGTGGTGTAAATTTTCACCAAGATTGGCAAGATGCATTAATACTTAATGGAGACTTTTTCTCTGCAAGAAGTTTAACTTAGTTTAAGGTTTATAAAGCTTTGTTTATGAACCTGCTGTTCTTGAATGTTGATCAATGAGAACTCTGTGACCTGTGCAAATTATGTCAGTGTCAAGACACCATAGTGAGTTGTTACTGTAAATTTGCATGTGAAATTGTAGAATTGAATGAGAGAACATACAAAAATGCACATTGTACAACATCACATGGCAACTGATGCTCCTGTAATTATGGACAATATCTACCAGTTAGGGTTAGGAACTCTGTCTTGATGGGCATTAGCCACAACAGAAAATCATCAGAGGTAGGGATTGATTTGGTAGTATGTTAGTTTAGATACTAGGTGAATTCAGAAACCCTATGGTTACAGAATAGGTCTAGAATGTCTTATTAGAACTTAGACAGGATTATGAAATGGGATGCATTACATGATGCATCACTCAATGAATTTTGTACTCATGAGAGATAAAAATGGTCATAAACTGATAAGAAATTCCACTCCTACACTAAGAGAGAGTTATGATTATTTGAGAGATAGTTCATTATGTCTTGTTCTAATGCATGAATTAAATGCTTTTATATTTGTTTCATACAGACAGGACCAATAGACAGAGTTATACTCCCTACAGAAGGAGAAGGTGATAATAAAAAGCACAAGGGACATGCATATGTTGTTTTCCTGCAACCAGAATCTGTTCAGTATGCCTCTCAGGTAAGAAGCATCTTCGTGTGGAAAATACTTAAAATACTTTTAGAGCTGTAGGTGTGCAGTTTACAAACATAAAAAAACCAAATATATGCCAGATAATATCATCCAACTTTTCATATTTCACCCAGAATTAGAGTAGATACTACCTTGTGTTTGTGCCATGATGTAGGCTGCTACCACTTGAATGAATGCTAGAGCCTCTTCCACGTGCTAAATGAATCAGCTCCAGAATTGAACCTCTGAATGCTTTTGAAGTACTAATTCAGTCCAACTTCCGAGTGTTTTATAAATAATTTGATCATGCCTCAGAGCAAGTGCTTTTGAAATATATCACCCTAGTCTGATCATGTTTGAAACAAGTGTAATTCAGTGTTGTGAAACATACTATGCTTCATGTAATTTCCCATTAGTTTGCCAGTAATTGCTACTTTTAACTTGTTGGACATGTAGCCATGTGTTGGAAGTCTTACCCCTTGTCTGGTTGGGAATCCTTATCATGACTAATCATCTGTTTTGATGTATCACCCGACATTCCACATATTAGATAAAATGTAATATTTGGTATCATTTTGTTAAGAATTTCAAAGCCTGTTAGACAAAAGTTATAAACTTTATTCATCAGCTCAAAGCTTTTTCTGGACAGAAGAGCATTTTAGGAGAGAATTACGCCTGTTCATGGTAGTAAAAATGTTGTATGCAGTCTTATTTTACTCTGAAGCTCAGTTTTGTGGAATAGACATAATATGTCATTATATGTTTTTGTTTAAACATTTTACCTGCTGATGTAAACAGCATCATATGGCTCTAGTCCATATGTCCTCTGTTCCCTGATTCAGGCACATTGAGGAGTCACACTGAAAATTGTACATTATCCTGTTTTTGTCTGGTTATGGATCCTTCCTGAGTGGCATGAAACTTGTAACTTCTTCTCTCACTTGGGTTCATCCACTTGAGACATTCATATTTGTTTTTGCAATCTGTAGCATCTTGTGAGTCACTTTGTCTGTCTTTATCCGTCAGTATCTTTTCTTCCCCTTTTCGTTTTAATATCTCATCTCTAGGCTGTGTTTGATCTTGCAGTCATTGCAGTGTTTTCTTTGGTGAGTGCAAATTGATAATGTATTCCATTTTAAATTTATTTCTTGACAGGTGTTGGAAGGGTCATGTCTGTTCGCACACCCATTAGCAATGAAAGCCAGAAGTCTACCAGTCACATACAAAAAAGAAACTCCAGCAATCAGCAGTGGTAGTCAAGGTCCGAAGGGACGTTTTGATAACAGCACACTACGGACAGGCTTCAATAAGGCAACAACTTGGCATGGACAGAATGACTTCTCCTCAAGGGGTCGTGGCAGTTTTAGAGGTCGTGGAGGTTTTAACCAGAATAGTGGTTTCAACACAGGATTTAACAACTACAATAATCAGGTTTGTATATGTATTTGATCCATTTGCTGCTGGAGTGCCTACTGATTTATAACGCTTCACTACCAAGGGAAAAAGAGTAATTCTATAAACAAATCAATGTTTTTATGTTTTTTTTAAAAATAAATTCACAATACTTTAATTTTTTCACTCTAGAACGAAAACAATCACATAATTTTGTTGGAAAATGTGTAAACTTTTCATAGCATTTATACAGAAACAATTTGGAACTTAAAACAATTGGAAAAATTGGAACATGAAATAGTTTGAGCATTTGGAACATGAAACAATTTGAACAACATTTAGAAAATGAAAGCTTCTGTAAATAAGCGGTACAAAGAAAGTATGTCTGCCAGATTTCAATATCTTACTTTTATGCATGTTCATATTCACAAATTATACTTAAAAGCAGCAAAACAGTGCCCCTTGAAAGACAGAGCATCCAAACTCATTGTAACCTCCCTTTATACTGTTTTCAACTTGCTATGTTTGTTAGTATGGATTTGGTTAGCCATATGCATCGCTATAAACACTGCCATTTCATGTACTTTTGTAGTAAATCAGTAGTGGATGATGGCAGCTGCCACAGTAGTGAATGGGTTTTGCCAGGTTGGTCCAGTCTTTTCACCTCCGAAATGAAAGAGGTTAGTGTCACAGCCTTCTTCACTGTCCTGTTTTTGGACCTTACGAAAGACCTGGGCTATGAAAGATGCTAGTGCTTGATAAAACTTAAAGATAAAGAGACCCTCCTCTTGGGGAATTTCACTTTTACAGTGTCTTACACTGTCTTTATTACATTGATTCTGATACATGTGCTTGATTTCTCCTCATGGGGCCGTTGCAGCTTCAGAGGTCATGGAGAGTTTAAGCAGTTTAAAGGTTTCAACACAGGATTTAACAACTACACTAATCAGGTTTGTGGACGTATTTGACCCATTCACTACTAAAATGTTGGCAGATTCATGATGTTTCACCGTAAAAGATATGAGAGTAATTCTGAATTATTTTTTTTTAAATCGACAGTTTTATGATGATTTTTATCTATGACACTGTTTTGCTGAAAAACAAATTTTTGTAACATTTGCAAGAAGAACACTTGAACGACATGAAAGTCTCAAGAAATGATTATCCTGCGCACATGTGGTACAATGATAGTTAGTTGTTTCAAGAAAATGCTTTATCTGAAAGATTTCTGAAGTCCTGTTAACATTCCTACATTTATTAAATCCATTCCATTTAGTACAAAAATAGAAATTATTTCATAATTATTGAACTGAAATGTTCCAAGTTACTTATCTGACATTTACCAGGCAGGACTAAAAAAGAAAACAAAGAAATGCATAATTCTTTTAAGGCACTTTTCATGATAATCTGTGGCTGTTCTTGAGTCCATGGGTCTCCAGGTCTACTAGAAGAATGTCAGTGAGTGTGAGTAGTTTTTGCCATATGTTAATGCTTCAGTATGAAACACTCAGTGGCAGCGTAACTGCACAACAAAGCACAGTTCATTGCGTTATAAAAGTTTTTTACAACAAAGGCAGTTTCGTTATAATTCCTTGACCATTCCAGTCTTGGTGAGTTAAGCAAGTTTTGTGTTATTTATCTACAATATGATAAGATGGGAACGCTTTAGTCTTAAGGAAAGTTGTGAGCATCAAACCTAGTAAGTTGCACTTTTAAATACTGAGCATGTTTTTGTCTTCAACTTCTTTTAGCAGTTGCATTTTAAGTCAAATGACAGAGAAGTTTGCTTCTCTTTGCCATCCTGTTTGTAACAGCTGAGAAGGCAAAATGTTAAAGAAAATGAGAAGATTGATCAGTGTGGGTAAAAAATGTGGAGTGATTAATGAATAAAAGTGTGAACTGCACTTAATGGTGACACGTGCCAGTCACAACACAGCATAGTATCAAAAATAACAGTAAAAATATCAATCAAAGATGATGTATGTTTCGTACATAAGAAGGACAGTAGAGGGCAAATGCAGAGAGTGTTGTTTCTAGGTGATGTCCGGGACTTATAGTGTTGCTCTTCCTCATCAGCAGAGGAGTTGTTGTGTTATGGCAGGTTCCCTGAAACTTGTTATCCAAGCTTTTGAATAAATTGCTGGGATGTTTAAGTGAACTCCACTGTACACTGCTCACTTAGAATATTGCAACAAACAGAACTAGTTTGCTATTTTTGTTCTGTTAGTCACTTGTATTTGTGCACCACAAATACACAAATACATTACAAAATTTTAGAAGTATTTGGCAAATGCACATTTTGTTCTGTCCGCCATTCAGGAGGAACACTCTTTTAAGTCCTGTGTTTCAGAGTTCCTCACAAAGAAAACTTATCAGATACAGAATGTATTGTCAAAGCAGCCCTCAAGTTATCGTCTCATGCAAATTGAAAATATACAATCAGTTAATATTTTTTTCTCAGATGTATTTACAATCATTAGCATAATAAAGCTAAGGGAATGCACTCATGTAACCCTAACGTATTTCATAACAAGGCCATATTATACTCTCTGTAAATCTGATGTGCCACCATTTTCATCAATGCCAAGTTGAATGGGGACCTCAGTTTTTTTACTCAATATGCTTTACATTTTTTAAAGTTTGCAATAGTAATTCAACTGCCAATTGTTGTTTTGAATTGGCTGAAACAAAAGTTCTGCCTTCCACCCATGGGTCAAAAATCGTGCCACACTTTATTGTCTGCCTGTCATCAGTAAGCCACTGTATGCCCTGTTAGTGTTCTATCATGAATATTCCAGTTGAAGATTGGGCGCTTTTGCTAGTTTTATTCTTGTGAGTGACAAGAAAGTACAGTAAATTTCTGCAAGACAACCACCCTTCTGACTGAGCATGTTCTTTTCTTACCTACTTTTTTGGGGGGCTTGGGGGGNGTGGGGGGGGGTGGTATAGAAGAGTGATTGGGGTTTAATTTCCTCTGTTCATTGGACAGATGTAGGTCCTGGCTGAGTTTGTTAGACCCCATTATCAAAGGACCGTGTTAACCATATTCTTGTACAAGATGAGGCAGATTGGGGTACAAATGTAAATCTTCCACTTTTTCAAGTTTTCCATTATTTTCATGGTCTTGAGACCTGATCTTTTTGCTAGTAACAGTATTGGTAGTGTGTTACTTTTGTTTCATTCCATGATAACTAATGAAGTTCTCACCCAGTCTCAGTAGTTTCCCACTATTCTCGATCATTACATTCCATCTACATCCCATTATGGGAGTTGCTTTTCCACGGAAGTGTAAAGTGTAGTCCGTAATGTCCCCTTTGGCTAAGGACAAAGGTACCGGTATTTGCTTTGTGGTCATGTTTCCTCCATGATACTGGAAACCTGCATGTGAATTGCTCACTTCTTACCAAGTAGTGACTGGATTTCAGCTTGTCTGCCTGTGGAAAGAAAAGTCATGCATGTCATGTTTTGCATTGGGTTGTATGTGTTTACTCTTCAAAATGGAAGTGGATCAGTAATGTTCGGAATTGTAATCAGAAGGGCTTGTAGGGTAAATGTATGAAAGCGGATGTTATCTAATCAGCAGGTCAATCCCAGCTTCTGGATGGGTGGCCAGCAGAGCACAAGTGATACACAGATTGCATCATACAGTACAAGTGACTCGCTGGAAGAGAAGCGGCAGCGTCTTCTGCAGCAGCAGTCCTTGACATTGGAAGCTCATCGTCAAATACAGCAAGGTGTCATGAACATGGCCTCACAGATGTATGGAATGGCTCAGCAACAGCAGCAGCAGCAACAACAACAACAGCAGCAACAACAACAGCAGCAGCAGCAAGGGATGTGGGTCAACAATGGTTACCAGACTGGTGGAAACTGGAATATGGGAAACAGTTCAGACACCTCAGCATATCAGCAGGGCTACACAACGGAGCAGTATAACACCTGGTATCAGTCACAGCAATAACATTTCCTGTTTTTTTTCATGTGTGTGTGTCAGGTAGGATGAATGTATCTTTAAAAATATTTGGATGTGACCATTTGTTGTGATGGTGCATTGAAATTCTTTTTCGTGCAGATTCTTGGTGGGAAGAATTTGAAAGAAGAAGTCAAGATAGTAACTCAGTGTTTCTGTTGTTTTATTCTTCAGCTTAGATTCTTGGGTGCGTTTGTGCTGAAAGTTAGAAGTTCTCTGTTGTGGTGGCACATTCAACCGTGATATTACAGTCAACCTCTGTTTGTTCAACTGCTGTTTTGCCAAATGAGAAATTATCCACAGTAAAAACAAATAGTTTGCAAAATTTCATGAGGTAAGGGTTTTGGGTTGGGAAGGTCAGATTTCCTGATGTTACTTTCTATCAGAGTGGAAAAAAACATTATCAGCATAGTCCCAATGAGCCTTCTCTGCTCTTGCTGCTTAAAGAGGAAAGGGGGGTTCTTTACCACACATCTGGCCTGTATGATACATTTTTTTTTCTTTATGAGGCTGTAATTTTTGCAAATTTCATGAGTTGAGCATTCCTTGCAAAAATTACCTCTTGTGAAATAAGGTTCCGTTTAAAAAAAACAACAAACTTTTCAAAGGGCCTTTTTGAGGAGGTTCCAATTTTCATAGGTGAACTTTACTTACAAAAAGTACTTACTGTGAAAAAAGAATATGTTAGAAAGTTATCAAAGGGCTTATTACTAGCAAAATATTTCTACACGAGCAGGAATCCTCAAGGGGAACATAAAAGTATCTGTTTCTTGTTAAAACCTGTTGTCATTTAGACATCATTGGTTTAAGTTTGCTGGTTTGAAGAATAAGATTCAGTTAGGGACTTGGAGGTTATTAGACCCTCCATACATTTATGTCCAGTGGAGGTGGTTGAGGTAATCATCAGATCACATTGCACTCATTTACTTTAAGCACAGTTTCTTTAAGTATAAGCTAAACGGCATATTTCCGGAGTGGCAAAACTCAAAATCTTTGAACTTCAGGACACATTGAGCATTGGCATTCATGCTTTTAACACTCGCACCACACATAAGATTATGATTGTGACGTTAATTTCTTGAGACTTTATTTAATTATAACTGAAGTGAATGGTTCAGTTTGTTTTTTGTGGCATTTATGGGCCAGACCTTCTTAAAATGCCTGAAAACAGGAGCAGACTTGACATAATGTTTGCCCCACATGAGTGTTGTACCTTAAGGGACTCTCTAGCAAAGGTGATGGAGGCCTCACTGGTGATACAACAGAAAAGTTCAAGTCATTTTTCACTTGGTGATTGTGCAATTGTGTTTGACAGATGTGCTTCTTTTTGGCACAGTGGTTGGGTTCTGTATGTTTTCATACTTGTAAAGTGTTAAATAAAATTTGGCATGTCTGTGTTTATCATGATACAGGAGCCTTACAGAACCATTAATATAAATGCTTGTCTAAAAATAGATGGGACTGTTTCACAGTTTACATGCTTTCACCAGGTCTACTGTTCTGGGTTCTTCAAGTGACATAGAAAGGACAATTGGTAGTGTTGTCTTGGCCTCTTTTCAACATTCATACAACATACAGGAAGCTTATCTGAAGAATGATATGAGGTTGTCATAAATATAAAACTTCAAATGGCTATAAACCGGGTGCTCCACCCTCACCCCTTTCCCCCCCTTAAAAACAAAAGAAAAAAATTATACACTTCAAGAGATTGAAGAAAAAGAAACTGAAATTGAAGAAACATTGACAAACAATTATAATCTATTTAAAATATTTTAAAGTTTTATTGACCTAGGTGCCTTACTTGCTTTTGAGAGAAATTAAAAACACAAGTCAAAAAAATGGCATGATGTGTCAGTGTGTCAGGCACACTTTCAGCATGTAATTATTAAACTTGTGTTTTTCATCCTTTTTTTATGACTTAACCTATAGCACATAGATATTTTCAGCTTGCAGCAATAACAGTTTCTATTCTGTTAATATGTGCCAAATTTCAACTGTATAAAATTTGATTTTTGGAATTATTTAACTTAGATGTTACGTTGAAGTGTGTTTTGGGGGCCACTGAATAGATAATAATAAGTTTGTAAGTTGTGTATTCATGCTGATGCCTGCTCATGCGATTTCACACTTTTATTACTCCGACAGGCCTGATCATTCTATGACTTTCTCAACTCCCTGGGGAGTATACCGTGCTGCTGCCATTTATATGCACTGATCATTAGCATTCTGACAGTATCTTCCTCTGCCTGTAGCCAGTTACCCATTTTACAGATGGATGGACTGAGGAAAAATGTGAATGAAATGCTTTCCCAAGGCACTTACAACATGGCCGTAATCGGGAATTGAACCTATGATCTATAGATCTTGAGGCCAATGCTGTGACCATTTGGCCACGCTGCTTCACAGATAGAGCAGGCATACTCAAAGTTTGTAGCCTGGTATAATTTGAGTTTCCTCTGCTCTGAATAAAAAATAAATTGATGCTTAAAGGAACCCTACCATTATGACAGCTTGTAGTGAAACAAAGATGTATTTGAGAAACATGCTGTGACGGCATCTTTTTACATTGCGCCTATGCACTGATACACTGCATATTTGGAGGCTTAGAGAAACAGACACCCTGATTGATTCTACACGTTCTGTCTAAAGCTCTTTCCACTTTTATTACTTTGTGTACCATAGATGCAACATTGTGTCCAATTTACATTACCACAGTGAACCAGCATCACAAAACATTATGAGGTCACAAGAGGGGCTGTGGGACTGAAAGGGTTAACTATCCTGACAGGGCTGTGGTACACAAAGTGTTAAACTTTTGTTGTAACTTAAGTGGAATGATGTTGTTCTTGAGGCAAGGGCCCTTAATGTGATGAGTGAGTAGAGTAGAGATGCTTCATTGTCCAGTCATTCCTGTGGATGAATAGAACAAAAAATCCAAGGACTAGTACATTTCTCAGATGATAGTAACATTCCAACTTCAAATTCATGTATATTATGCTATGTAATAGGGTATGACAAAGAGTGTCATGTCTTGTAGGCATGCAGATCAGGTTATCAAGATATGCATTGTCTGTCAGCTTCACACAGTTTTATAGACCATAAGAGTGTATACTAGACTGGTTATTTTGATATAGGAGGCACAATTAGAAGCCTAAAGGAATATAGCCAGAGTTAGGTCGGTGCAAAAATTTATCAGTAGGCTGTGTATGAGCAAGGATGTGGGTTGCAGAATGTGCTCTGGAGAATACCAACAGGCTTCCTTCATGAAGACTGAACTTAAATAGGTGATGATATCGTCACACTCGTTACACATTTGCTTAAGACATTTTTTAAAAAATGATGTGAGTTGTTTATATTTTTGTGATGTTCTTTTTGCCTTCTTTTTCCTATTAAAACAAATGTAGCGTTTCGATTCATTATTATATTCCAATTTTACAAGCTAAACCACATCTGCTTCATTGTTTCACTTTAAACAACAGATTGAAAGCGTTAATTTCTCAAAACCTCAGACTTAAGAGAATGTAGAATGAGTGACAATATTTCAGCTAACTCTAGGAATAGGACTGCTCTGCATTAATGTTATATATTCACCACCAAGTTGGTTCTGTTTCCAGATATATACATATATTTCTTTCCTATTGAAAATGCTGCTTCAAAAATGTAACGGAAAGGTTTAATGCTTCATAGATGTGCATACTTACAGGGTTGATTTAGAGCTGAATTGTAGTAATGCACAACTTCTCAGCTGCTGAGATTTCTGGCTTTTTAAAAAAAATTCTTAATACCTGGACAACAATCACAGAGTGCTGGCATTTTCTCTTTATGGCTATCCACCTAATTGCTACTCCATATGTGCTTGGAAAATGTGGGGAATAAGCAGAAGATGTGATCCACCAATCAGCTGTTTTAGTTACATTTTCAGAATGAAAATATTCTTTTAGAAAATGTTGCAATTAAAGAAAATATGGAATTCAGCTGAATGGTGAATAAATGAAATATGGGATTCAGTTAAATGATGAATAAGTCGAGTTGAAGTTTTGGTATTCTGCAATCTGACTAGTATAAGAGTGAAAATATGGTTAGTTACAGCTTTTGTTCTGATTCACTATTTTCCTGACCATGCAGTTTATGTTGAAGAATGAATTGGATGTGAACAGCAGATTGAGGGGATGTGATTGAATAATAAGTCATTGCAGAATGTGTACAGTATGTAACATGCTCATCCCAGATTCTCATTACAGTTTTATGTTGTTCATCTGATTCAGTGTTTCAGTGATTTTTCTCCATGTAAATTTTTATCTCATGGAAGTGAAGGATGTTCGTACTTCTGATGTAAATAAAAACATATTTCATTACTGCATCAACAGATTTTCGACTTTGATTCGCTTGCATGTTAATTTGTTGATTGAGCTAATGGATGGATGTTGAAGGGTGTAAATTACAGCAGTTTATCCACAATATGGAAAGTTGTATTGTATTTTTTCATCTCTCTATTGCAGTCTCTGATGTCCATGTACATGTATTTGTTAGTCCTCTATTCTTCTGCAAAACTCCTGGATCTTAAATATTGTTGGCCTCAGATGTAGCAGAATCGGTTGGATGCTTTCACTTTTCTCGTGAAATGATCTCTTATTATCATCAGAAACAAGAGACCCTAGGATTTTGGAATACTTTATTATATTTACCAATTCACATTACACAGGTCACTAAACTTATGCCATGGAGCTATGAATGGAAATATTTGTTTCTCACCACATATCCCAGCACCTCATGGATCCGGGCATACACAGATGGTTCAGCTGCAGATGCAACAAAAAATGGAGGCAGCATCACTTACCCAACAGCAACACAAACACACTGTCAATTGCCGCGGGTGACATCTGCACTAACTACAGGGCAGAGGCCACTGCAGTGCTAGCAGCAGTCCAATATCTCACAGCTCAGGACCAAACTGGTCGACAAATTGTAATCCTCAGCGATGCCAGATCCATCCTCCAAGCCCTCTCTAGTGATAAACAGGACCAACAAATCACAGATCTGAGGATCAATATCAGCATTCTGGCCGAGAAAGAAGAACTTGTCCTGCAATGGATACCAGCCCACTGTGGATCTATGGAAATGAAAAGGCAGATGATCTGGCAAAAGTGGGAGGCAGCCTTCCACAGCCCCACATACTACAAAGCCAGAAGGAGGTCAAGACTCTCCTAAAGCAGTCTTTCAGAAAGGAATGGAGGAAAGAAAATGAAGGCTACCAGCCCGAGTCTGACAGCTTAAATGCCCTGGACAGGAAGGAACAGTCTATCATCTTCAGACTGAGAGCAGGACACTGTGGTCTCAGGGCTCACCTCCACAAAATTGGTGTTAGAGAGACCGCCTCCTGTGACTATGGAGCAGACAGACAAACTGTCGAGCATATTCTCCAGGACTGCCCCACCTACACCCAGCAGAGTTGAGGATCTGGCTGACTGGAGCCCCCCTGCAGACCAAACTATATGGGACCGACGATGAACTCTGGCGCACAGTCCTGTTCGCGACCCAGCCTGAGCTGACCTTACAGCATGGTCATATTTGAACGCAGATGAAGAACAAGAATTTGTTTCTCATCCAAGTTGAAAACTGGCTACATGTGTATAGACCTTATTATATTCTGTAAGGGGTTTGCAAAAGTAATTCCCCCTAATAAAGTTGGCTGAGTCAGCCATGTGGAGCATTTATCTGCCATTGCTCTTAACAACATTGTATACACGCATCTGTTTTCATGGTGTTGAGAGTCGATTTTGGGTTAACACAGTTATAATAGTGGTGGTTGTAGTGATAATAGTGGTGGTGGTAGTTGTGGGGTTGGTGGTAGTGGTGAAGGTGCTGCTGCTGATAACTGATGACCGTGCACAGAAACAATGGAATTAAAAAAAAACCAATAAACTTTAAGCCAAACAGTAGCAGCTAGATCGAAGGGAAGCAACCAGTGAAATAACAACTATAACTAGTGCATCCATGATCTGTCTCCCATTTATTACGACCGTCATTTTTAACGATTATGTTCCTCTGACCACAAATTTTAGAGGTCTTTGACACCTATTGTTTTTTCTTCTTTTGGCCCTATTAACATTTTGTGTTATTGTACATATACCACTGTGATTTCGGGAAATTTCTTCCATGGAGATCACCTCAACTTCTGATTTGGTCCCCAATTTTTCATTTGGCTGGTTTTGACCGCATGCGAATACATAGGCCTACACATTTTAATTTTTTTTTTTTATCAAGAAGGCTCAAATTGTACCTGAAACTTTAAAATTGGTTGCTTTATTTATATCACAGGTCATTTTACATATTTCTACACCCTAACACTGGTTGGCAGGGCTCCAAAAAAGGGGGATTTTATATATTAACGGATTAATTGGGTTGTTGTACACAATGAGTGATTTGCCCCTCTAATAGGTGTCACAAACCTACACCAATTCACCCCCCTCTCTCTGTCTGCCTGTCTCTCTATCTTGTTGTGTCTTTCACTCTCCTTCTCATTCTCTTGATTATGTTCCTAATATCGCATAAAATTTCGTTTCATCCAAGTCATGGGTAAATTGGGTAGACCTCAACCACTAATATTCTGTGCATCTGTGCACAGGCTCGTGCGTGCGAGCTTACATGTGCATGTGTGGGCGTCTGCATGTATGTTCGTGTGCACACGTGTGCGTATTTTTACATGTGAGCGCGCGAATGTGTTTACGTTTGAGTACGTGCATGCGTGTCTGTGTGTGAGTGCGTGTGTCCTTGCATGCGCGTCTGTTTTCTGTATTAAGGATGGTGTTAATGATAAAGATTATGATGATGATGATGTGCTGGTTGACGCAACAATAGGTGTTATGGTGGTGGTGGTGGTGGTGGTAGTAGTGGTGATGGTAGTAGTGATCGTAGGTGGTTATGGTCGTTGTGGTGGTGGTAATACTGTTGCTGGTGCTGTCTCTGCTGCCCTTGCCATTGCTGATGTGGTGGTGGTGATACTCTCAGTGAGAACCAGTAACGACGTTACATTGGTGGTGTCAGTGGAACAATCCGAAAAAAATCCACACGTTAGGCTAGCTGCAGCAAACAGTCGAAGGGAAACAACCAGTGAAATGACAATCATGAATTAGTGCATCCGTGATTTGTCCCCCATTTATTACTACCTTCATAATTTACGACGTTGTTTTTTTTTTTGACACCAATCTAGCAACACTTGATTCCTATTTTTCCTCTCTCTTTCTCTCATTCATTTTCTCAGTCTCTTTTTCTATCTCTAGGAACACATCATCATCATAACCATTATCATTAACATTATCCTAAATACAGAAAACAGACGAGCACATGAACACACTCCACAGACATAGACTAGACACAGACCCACAAACCCACAGATCCCCCACACACACACATACACGCGCACACAAACACACACACATACAGAGGCTCACATACACATACATACACACACACACAGAACTGGTGGTTAAGACACCGATGTCAAGCAAAGACACAACCACCACCACTATTACCTAACTGCTGTATCTAACTAGTCTATCACTCCTTTCACCTTACAACGTCACTGCTGACCTCGTGGATACACATAAGGAAATGAACAAGAGAATGAAAAAAAAAACTGAAAAAAAGGTGCACACATAAGCACACACACGAGCACACACGCAGGCATGCTTGCACAGACGCACATGCTCGCACACACTCAAGCACATGCATGCACGCGCTCATGTACATACCCATGCACACATATACATAGATACGCACAGACACACACATACACACACACACAGACACACACACACACACACACACACACACACACACACACACACACACACACACGTACATAGTCATACACATGCATGCAGGCACACGCAGACACAAGCATGAATAAGATGGTTGAGAAGTCGAGAAGTCGGTCCTAAATAAGATGGTCGAGAAGTCGAGAAGTCGGTCCTATAATTTGGCAACAACGAAATTCGTAAGGACATAATCTTAAAAATTGGAGAGAGAGAGACAGACAGACAGAGATAGAAAGAGGGGGAGGGGAATGAATTAGTGCAAATTTATGGTGGAAGGGACATAATCGTGAAAATTTAAGGTCATATTAAATAGGAGACTAATCATGGAAACGCAAGCTTACAATTATCATTTTACTGGTTGTTTCCCTTCCACGATTGTGTGCTGCTGTTCTTGTTTAGATTTTAAAAAAATATAAATTTTATATGTGTTCAACGTTGCTGTTTTTCTTTGAGAATATCATTACTTTTAGATCATCATCATCATCACCATCAGCAGCATCACCACCACCACCACCACCACCACCACCACTATTATAACCAGAGAAAGAAGATGAGAGAAATAGTAAGTACGTGTGCAGGTTTGTGTGTTTTTATTAAAGAGAGAGAGAGAGAGAGAGTGAACAAGAACGAGCGGGAAGAAGAAGGAGAGAGCGAGGGAGAGAAAAAGAAAGAAAAAAAAAGGGAGAATGAGAGAGAGAGGGAGAGAGAGAGAGAGAGAGAGAGAGAGAGAGAGAGGAGATGAAATGTTGCAAATGTTATGCTCGAAGGGACATAATCGTGAAAATTATAGAACAATATTGGATGGGAGACAATTCCTGGGTGTACTAGCTCACGATGTTTTTTTTAGTGGTTGCTTACCTTCGACCGTTAAGCGGTCCTCCTGGTCATGGGCATCTATGGTTTTTTTTTCTTCTTGAGGTCCTGTAAATGAATAGTGTTATTCTTCAAATTTTCTTTGATTTTGGCATTTTTTTTCCCCCAAAGACGTTAAAAAAATTCTATTGCTATATTTTTGTTTTAATAGGAAGAAAAAGGGAGCTGAGCACCCAGTTATTTCTACAAATCTCTTACAAATACAAACACTTTCTGATATGGTGCCTAATTTTCTGAAAGACTGATTTTTAAGGTTTGGGAAATTCGATCCTATAAGCGTTGAATCCGGATTCGATTCCAGGGCTAGGATTCGATGGATCCGAAACCGAATTCAAGGCCTGAGGGGAGGGGAAATAGTTCTGGAATTTCCACTTGTACTTGTTTGAATGAAAAGAATATAGCCACTAGATTCTATATGAGGTCTTCATTTTGATAAAGCTAAAGGTTTACATCTGTACACTTTAACACTTATCTTGACCAACTTCCTCCTTGCGGGTCGGGGCCAGATTACTACGCTCAACTACCAGCTCCTTTTTCATCTCAATTTCAAGCAAAAACACAGTTGAAAAATAAACGCTGGTTACCAATGCGATCGCAGGTTGAGCATATCTCGATTGTTTACAGAATTATGACGTGACGATGTTTACGCAGCGAACAACGGAGGGGTACCGTTACGTGGACACCACGATCTTCATGAACATTTAGTTTTGCACAGGTACACGTGGACAGACAAAGGAGCTTGCACCCGACATCGGCTTGCTTTGATTTTTTTTGTTCTTCCCGAAAATTCAATTCGGGCCGTCAAGCAAGCGCGTGACACACGCACAAAAGTAACGAGTAAGTAATTGTTACTCGAAAACTGAAACGAGACTCGTAGCGGCGTTACGTTTTACTCGTTACAACAATTCTGAGAAAGACATCCCACTAGCTGGAACTCCTCAGCATTTCATTACTTCTGCTTTCTTATGGAATATGGTTTATGGTCTTTTTAATTCTAGCCTTCATTCAAGGGTAAAGTCATCTGAACAGATTTAATAAATCTAGAGGCAGGATAAACATAAAGAAAAAAATAACGATCTCAATGCAC